>JANHFJ010006534.1:145118-158760 GCA_032468195.1 Cerberus rynchops | reverse complement strand
CTGCAATATGTTCTTCCAATGACAGCCGTACATCCAGGAGGACACCCAGGTTGCGAGCCCTCTCCGTGGGGGACAACATTTCATTCCCCACGGCCAGCGATAAGGAAAGCTGGCTAAATCTAGGCGCAGGAAAGCACAGCCACTCGGTCTTAGCTGGGTTGAGTTGAAGTCTGTTAAGCCCCATCCAGCTCCGCACGGCCTCCAGGCACTGGCCCATCACTTCAACGGCCTCATTGGGGTGGTTTGGGGTGGAAATAAATAGCTGCATGTCATCAGCGTATTGGTGGAAACTCACCCCAAAAGTGAGTTTTACAGCACTCTCTAAGCAGTTTACAGATTCAGCACATTGCCCCCAACAATCTGGGTCCTCAAAACACTGAAAATTGCCAAGATGAAATGCCAAACACAAAATCTCAGGTAGGAACATAAAGAATTTCAGGCAGCTGTTAGAAGACACCAAAAGCAATATAACATCTGTAACAATGATGGAGGAAGCAGGCATGGAGAAACAAGGGAAATCAGAAGATTTCTGAACTCAACAAAGGTTCCAATTTTTGGTATGCTAAAGAAAACAATGGACAGACAGTATTTGAGTTGGGAAAGATTCAACCAAAGATGGAACAAGTATATTAACATTCTATACCACTGACTTGCTAGCATTCAAGATACCTCAGAAGATGTACCTCTATTTACAGATAATTTAGTAAATAAATAAATTCCAATAGTAGAAGATGAAGTCAGATCTAATTAGCAAGTAAATTCTACAAGAATGAGTGGAATAGCTACAAAATATGGCAAGCAACAGAAGAAGAATCAATAAAGGTTCTAACCAAGCTACACAGCAAAACTTTAAAATGACAAAGACAACAGACTAAAAGACATGAATACACATACAATGCCAAAGAAAGGATATTAACAAAGTATTGCATTATTGTACAATATCCTTAATTTCACATGCTGCCAAATGAATGCTTAGCATCATCCAATGCAGATTAGGGCTACACATGGAAGGTAAGTATCAGATATATTAAGTTAGCTCTAGCAAAGACCAAACCTATTATTGTGATGTATGCGGTGCATTGAGAAAGCTAAAGACTACCCCCTCCCCAAAATCGGTATGCTTTATGGATTACTGAAAGGCCTTCAATTATGTCAATCATGTCAAACTGTGGAATGTGTTTAGAAAAATAGGAATCCAAGAAGATCTCTCCCTCCCTCCTTCTCCCTCTCTTCCTGCCCACCTCTTTCTCTTCCTTACAGGAACAGCTATAAATAAAAGGAATAAATAATAAAAGCAAGCATGGACAATAACACTAAAATAGTAAATCAAGGCTCTTTGAAAGAGTCATGGTTAGAATTAACACACTGAAGTAAATGGAACAAAACCACAACTTCTACACGAACAGTCATTTTCTTAAGTCTGAATGATTACATTTTGTCTTAGCATGTAGTATTTGATTAATATGTAATTATCAACCGTTATTTAAACATTAATAAAATAAGCCAATAAGATAAACATTAAGAATAATTTCTTTAACATAGATCAAGTGAGTTACTGCTTTCAGGGAAACTGTAATTCAACTGAAAGTAACTGTGACCAATTGTTTATAAAACTATTGAAATGTTTGGAACTGGTTCACATTTTCAAGCTATGTTTATGTTTCCATTTATCAGCCAATTCCTTATGAAGAAAACTGAAAAGGAAGAGCAGTCTAAGAACAAAATCTTGTTTAAATTACATTTAAGATGTCAGGTAGCTTAACAAATTGATCAATGTTGGAATGTTATGTATACATCTAAAAACATTATAGTATTAAATGATTTTCCTTGACTCTTGTCTCCTCCTGCATTCTTTCTCCAACATTTAAAATCCGTCCAGTTTCCACACTAATTTTCATTTTTATAATAATTTTATTTAATTTTAAAGTATATTGATAAAAACTAACAAGAACTAATAATCAAGAAATAGAATGGAGAATAAGAAATAGAAGAAGTTACAAATGCCAAGGTATGCCATGATGTGAAACAACCATGTCCCCAATAAAGGGCTGAATATGTGGAAAGCCTCTATAGTAGAGTGCAAAGTATCAACCCTGTGGGAAATTCCAGATGCCCAAATTCCAACAAGGCACAAAACAGTCACTCAACCAAGAAATGCCAAATACCTGGAAAGCGGTTACTTTGTGCCTCATTGGGGAGGTTTCTCAGACATTCAACCCTTTGTAGGGTTGTGGATGCTTTGTGCTACTGGAGCTCCCCAGGTGTTTGGCTCTTCCAGGCACTTTTTCCACACAGTGCTGAACCAGAGTGTGGTGGATAGGACTTCTTTCCCTAGCCTTCTTGTACTTGCACTGCACTGCAGCACCACAACTTATGTGTGGCCTCTGCTGGGCCTCCTAGGAGCTTCCCTACCCATTTGAGGCAACCCATATTTGTTACTTGGGATTCCCTCCACTTAACAACCTGTAAGATCACTTAATGACTGTAAGGGAAATTGCTGAGATTGCAATTGTGGAGCAAAGCATTCAGGTGACATCTTGCTTAATTACCACTTTGCTTAATTGAGATTCTGGCCCAAATTGTGGTAATTAAGTGACAGAACTACCTGTATAAGAATAAATCTATTACAGTATAATATTATAAACCATAATATTACAAACCAATAAATGAAAATATTTGAAGCTTAGGGTTGAAATGAGGAGTCCCGTTGTGCTCTTTAAGCTTAGTTGCGTTCCTACAGTCTAATGGGTAATGATGATGCTACCTGGTTTAGGTAATGAAACATCTTCAAGAAAATCACCAAGCTCAGACAGCACCAAGGACCCACCATATTACAAATGACAACAATTTATACAGTGTAATGTTCAAATTGGTCCATTGATCCAATTGGTCCATTAGTACATAATGTTACATATTAATAAAAGCAATTGATTTTGGTTTGGATAGATGATCATAATTTTTATGCAGTCCTAAAGTATTAGTTTTGCTTGTGTCGCTCAGAATGCCCAGGCTATAATATGCAACAATGTTATAAGAGCAGTGGTGGCACTGCGGTTAGGATGCAGTACTGCAGGCTAACTCACTGCTCATTCCAGGAACTTGATTCTCACCAGGCACAAGGTTGACTCAGCCTTCCATCCTTCCGAGGTCGGTAAAATGAGGACCCAGATTGTTGGACGCAATAGGCTAACTCTGTAAAACCACTTAGGGAGGGCTGTAAAGCACTGTGGACCAATATATTAAGTCTAAGTACTATTGCTATTGCTACATGAGACTTATAGGGAATATAGGGAATAAATCTACAGAAGTACAGATAGCACTCAATTTACACAATTAAGCCCAAAATTTCTGTTTCTAAGTGAGACAGTTATTAAGTGAGTTAAATTAGTAACATGGTTGTGAATCTGGCTTCACCACTGATTTTGCTTGGCAGAAGGTTGCAAAAGGTGATCACATGACCCTGGGATATTGCAACTGTCAAAAATATAAGTAATTGCCAAGCATCTGAATTTTGATCACGTGATTATGGAGATGCTGCAATGGTGGTTAGTGTGAAAAATGGTCATAAGTCATTTTTTTCAGTGCCGTTGTAACTCTGAACAGTTATTAAATGAATTGAGGGCTACCTGTATATTGCTCTTGAACATTTGACTTTGGCTGAACTTAATATCGCAATCCTGATAAAAAGTTTGGACAGTCATTATTATTGACTGTATATATAGCTATATTTGAGTACAATTTTTAAAAATTATTTCAGTCTATCTACATTAACAAGTGATAGATAGCATGACTTCCAAAATTTCAGAAAATACTCATTGAAATTTTATGGAGTAGTTACAGTAAAAAGTGTCTATTGCATAAAACTAGGAAAATTTAGAAGATATCATTAAAAAAACATACTGATGCTATATAACTGAGAGTTATTTTTTGTACATTTTCACAAACTGACAGATTATACATCTGTACAATTTTCATATTGTGGACAATCTATTTCTATTAAATGCACATATACATTTACCACAAAACTAGCAAAATTTTATACTACTAAAAGCGACCAGAATCAAGGGAGCTATTTTAACTGATTTCTAAAAAAAAATTTAACTGCATACTTAAAAAGGGGATGATCTTGTTATTTATAAAACAACTTTAATCTAAATATTAGTTGGTAAGTTAAAATTTATATTTCATAGAAAAAGTTTTTATGTCAAGCTATAACTAAGAAATTAAAAATATTGCTGGATAGCAGGAAACACATTCATGTTCATAAATAATAGGTTCATATATGCCCAGCAGAGCTTGAACTTTTTGCATGTAAAATGCATCTACTAAAGGAATATTTTGTTTCAATTTATTAAATTTAAAAGCTGCTAAATTTTATTTTGACCCTTGGCAATTTACAATATAAAAATGCATCTAAACAAATATTTTGTTTCAGCTTATTAAATTTAAAAGCTGCTAAATTTTATTTTGACTCTTGGCAATTTACAATATAAAAATTTTAAAATAAAAATAATCCACATAATACAAAACACAAAAATAATAGCCAGAGCAAACAATTAGCACTCACAAATCAGGCAATTTTCAAGTGATCTAGTCTTCCTTTAACCCAAACCAATGTAATTAAAACATTTTCCTAAATGTTAACTAAACTAAATATCTTAGTTTGTGGAAAGTTTCAATGGTGGAATACCTTTCTCTCAAAATCTGAAGAAGAAGAGAGAAACAAGGTCTTGCTTCAATATACAACCTTTAGAGCTGTTCTAGAGCTAACATTAAGTTTCATGCGGATCAAGCCACGGCATAGATCAAGAGCACTTAAAGCCATTTGTGGTCTGCCTAAGCATTATTATATAAATTATAATATAAATTATGGGATACTCGAACCTTCCCATTTTCACTTTTCTGGTATTGGAGCTGTGATGTCACAGAATAATAACAACAGATTTTTTTTGACAGGGAAGGAGTAAGGAATAAAGACTTGGAGAAGGACATTCCCGGAGGCAGTCCTGTACTTGAGCTACTTTTTGATTTGGATAAAAATTAACTCAAATAGTTTATATCCATCCACTTTTTCTCCACTCCTACAGAATGCATTAAATTTGATCCCAAAGAATATTGTTAATGTATTACTGTTACCACACTTGCAGTTTTAAAGCAAACTGTTTCATAGAAAATATATAAAGTTGTACTTTTACCGAGAATGCAAAGTGTTTTTTAAAAAATCATTATTGCTAACAATTTTGAAACTGAGACATCCACTTGGCAGCCTTTTTTTTTTGTTTTGAATTCTGGTTTCTCTGAAGTATAAAATGCTAAAAAGCACATAATCAGTTCTAGTACAAATATTTTAAACCCCTCAGTATAAAGTTTATATTCAAATAAAGTCCACTAATATCATCAACTAACAACCCAGCTGCATTTCCTCATGTAATGTTTCACATATGGAAACCAAGATGAAGATTACCTCATTTATGGTAACACTCATAAACTATATAGTACACAGTAAACATGTCTGCCTAGCAAATTAAAATATCACTGGGCTATGTAGCAGCTGAAGCAGTCCAGGACCTGTTTATAGAAACAGATATTTGTCTTTAATTTTAGAAATGGCTAAAATCAAATTCCTTTACTGCAGGGCAGACTGCTTGTCCTAGACATTATGCCTTAAAACAAAAGACAGGCACGCATAGTTTTTCAAAGGGTACATTATAAACAGTCTTACAGAAAGTGAATTACAACTTTAAACCAACAGTCTATTTAATTGGCTAGGAAAGGAATCAGTTTTAAATCATTTTTTTCTGCCAATTTAATGTTAGGGAAAAAATTCACCTGTGCCAGGCAGCATAACCACTACATAACGTTCCTGAGAAGTGTTCCAAAATGTGTATGGGTGTGTGTAGTGCTCAAAATATTTGATTAACTTTCAGCCTTATATAAATGGAATTTTCTGTTTTGACTATTGGTGATTACAATAAAATTATAATGGCGCATTACTACAAGCACTCACTGGAAAAAAAGAGTACTGTGCTGATGTTATCTTTCTCGCTGATCTTTCAGCAGAAAGGAATGAAACTGCACTTTATGCACATGACAGGAAAGTTTTATAAAATAAACAAGGTAGACAAAAGCAGCTTCAGAATATAACCTGAATTGTCCATAAGAGAAAGGGCTGCATGTCAACAAACAGAAGTGAACAAGTCTGCTGTCTAATTCTTTTCATGGGGGGGAGTTCCTTGAGAAACCACTGCCATGAATTGCATTTATGGTTCTGTTCCCTTCCCTTCCCCTTTCTTTCTCTATTTGAATTTGAAAGTTCGAGTCTTCTTTTGAATAAATGAAAGCCTGCATTTAGATTATATTTTTAATACTACTGAGTTTTAAATGTTCTGTACTACTGTTTCAGTAGCAATGTATTTTATATTTCAATTTTTAATAGATAAAATCGCCTCAAGGAGACTCCTCAAATTAGGATATAAAATATTTTAAATCTATATCATAATTAAGTTCATTCACCATAATCATAAATACTTCGAAAGTGTTACTGCTCTTCTTAAACTAGGAAAACAAAATAAATAAAATCTAACACTGTTTTCTTATCTATTCTTATAATCAATAAGCAATCTTACAATAGGATGATAACCAGCTGCTGAGCAAGAGATAACTGATACAACGCAGAAACCTCCAAATGAAAAATACTTGGAAAAACCATTCTGGGACATATTCTTTATTAATGGCTTCTCTAAATAAATGAGCCTCTCCGTGTAGAAAGGCAGGGCATCATTCTGAATTGTTTCCATTTAGACTTGAATTTCCAAGATTTTTTTAAAAATGCGTAACAAGAAGGGAAAAGGCATATATGGTTTTAGCTAGTGCCTTGTCTGCATAGTGTAGAAAAGATAATAAATATATCTCAAAATCTACCCCCCACCCCCCAAAAACCCTCATGTTTCCAGAATAAGCCATTCTGAGGAATAAACAGGATATAGGAATCCTCAAGAGCTGCAAATTAAGCCCTCATATTTGTGTTTTTGCTTCAGTGATTTAGACTCCAACATGGGATAGATGGCTGCCACTTGTCATTATTAGTTATTACTATTTCCCTATTAATGAGGTGAGGAAAAGCTGGGAGGCTAGCCTCTGACAAACCAAACAGATCAAATAGAGACTTGGGATCAAATAGAGAAGCCATTATACTGTAGGAATTGTAATCCTGTTCAGAAATGACCTTGGGAGATATAAGGACAGTCACAGCCTGGACAACCATACATAAAAGATTTCTCAGCCCACAGAAGGAGAGGAGGCATGGAAAGGGCTTAAGGGATCCTCCCAAGTTTTCCAAAGAGTTAAAGGAAAGGAGAGGGAAATCTTGCAAGATTCTTGCAAGGTAATAATAACCTCACAATCAAGATATAGGTAGTATTCATTATTTTGTTCCTTGCCTGAACTGCCTTGGAGGACTAACCAAAATTAAGATACTGGATTGGTAATCAGTCACTTTCAGTCTAATCTTTCACACAAGATTGTTGTTATGGCTGTGGGCAGGGGGAAAGGAAAGAGGGAATACTGTATTAACTGCTATAATACAATTTATATCAGGCCTGAACTTACCTTCAGATTATATATGATCTACTAAAGTTATACTGCCTTTAAAAAAAACCCTCATATTTAATTTTTCTGTAATTCAGTAAAAGGCAGGTGACCTATTAATTAAATTAGCCTAAATATATATTCCTGTTTTAGATACTGAAGAGTAGAAAAAAGAACACTCAGTATTTACATCTTGAATCCTATTGAATAAATGTAAAATATAAATTGTATCCTAATTTTTGGCCCTGTAAGGTTGCAGAATTTGTTCCTTATCTTATGAGCGGAAAAACAAAAGAAAGGAAAAAAACAGTCATCCTATTTTATCTGTAGGAAATTTAAAATCCAGACAAACCAGTGAAGAAATACAGATTTCCAGAGTGTCCATCTCATTATCTTTTTGACCAGAACATACAAAACAATTTGTGCTCCTTGAGAGCTGATGTTTGTTTGACACATAATCTTTTAGCTGACTTAAAAGTTTGCAAAGACAAGACAAGTGTGCGCTGAAAAGATTATACTACTAGTTAATTTGTGAAAGAACACCCAAAACTATTAGAACATCTTGATATACTCATTACTTTGGAATTCATTTGTTCTGACAATATTCAACAATGTTAAAGCAATCACATAATGTTCACCTACTAAGAAAAATAAATGGACTGTTTAAGTTTCATAGAAACATTTTCTCTCCTGCAAAAAATTATCCTCCCTAGACAAATATTTGAGAGTTCTCCTGACTATTAGTTTCCATTGATAAATTTCCCTTCTATTAACAAAATTCCTGACACAGATAAGATATATATTATTTAATAGGTCCTTCTCTCTATTCAACTTTATGATTATGAATATTTCTAGTTTATATAAAAAAATTACATCCTACCCTAAAACAATTGTTTTTTTTTACCTTCACAAGATTATGCAATAATAAAATCTTTATCATTTCTTATTTAAAAATGAAAAATCCTGTGTCTACAAGCCAAACAATTCCTAAATCTCCACTGTTTTGCTTAATGTTCAGTTCTTTGTTCAAACTGTGATATACAATTTGAAACAGCAAAGGATATATCTGAATTATAAACAGCATTGTTGAATTACAAATATATACTCTGGCATGAACGGAAGCTCCACATAAGAAATCAATGTGTTGCCCCCAAATAATTATATGATTTTGAAATGTAATGACTAAAAGGCCAACACAAGGCAGTTCAGCAGTTATGACACCTGAGTAAGAGTATTGCTCTTTATCAATCAATCAAAAATATACAATTTTCCAAGAATATTTAGTATCCCTGAGATCTGTTCACCACTGCCCAAAGTTCAAATATAAAAAATTCGGATTTGTTAAGGTAAAAAAAATAGCAATTTAGAAAACTGCTTTCAGAATATTATTAATTTTCTCAAATATATTGCAGAAAATATTCTCTGAATTTGGTTTCTAAAGTCATTTTAGATTTTCCTATATATTATCACTGTCTTTTAAATGCATGTATATATCTATTCAAAATCTAAATAAAGGGAGTCGTTGCAGGGAGAAAAAAGCAGGGAAGTATAGGCAATGAATTAAAATATCTCCATTAATTGAAAGAGAATTAAGAATTTGTTAATTTTAAATTTTTCTTTTCATATAAAAATTATACTGCTGTTTCACATCAGTGAGTTTCAAAACAATAACTGTAGTCAAGTGAGCTCTTCTCAACCATCTGGTATAGCAGGTATGTGTTTTCCTGCATTAGAAGGCCCTTCAGTCAGTCAGTCAGTCATGCCCTAGTCACCACAAAGCTTGTCTATTGCAATGTATTTACATGGGTCTGTTCTTGAAAACTACTCAAAAGCTTCAGTCCAGAATGCAGTGGTGCCAGAAGAGGTTGCCATGCCTCAGTATGACTATGTGACATCTCTACATCTCAACATGTTCTGATTGCCAATCAGTTTTCAGTTGGTATAATCTGGTTCCTTTGGTTAAAAAGTGTTATCTATCAGGACCCAGGAAGTGGGTGTTCCTATCTTACAGGATGCCTTTTTTTCCCCAAAATCCATATAGTTCCCCATTATGTTAGCATTTAGTACATCTTTGAACATTTTGATTGTTATCCAATGTCTTGATCTAAAATTAGTGGGACTCCTTGTTGACTGTGCCCATTATTTTTGTATTTGTCTGTATATTGTGCCTGGACGTGCCATCTTGGTTTTGGATTATGTTTCGTTCTTATGTTATTATCTTGTGAATCACCCAAAATCAGTTTCAGTCAGCTAATACCTAATTCACTAAAATAAACAAATAAATAAAGTTTTGCTGGGATTCTCTGTGAATCTGCATATATGGGTCGGTATCTAAATTAATGAAATAACTAATAGCGTTCAACTACTATATAAATGAAGTTTTATATTATTGGAAGTAGTAACTACAATTTGTAAATATTTAGCTAATATATTATAATTTATCTATCAGCTGCATTTGCTATCAAATGTGTAGTTTAAAATATTCTATAAACAAAAATATAAAAGTAAGCTTAGTAATAAACGCATAACTATGAGAAATACAACCCAAAATACTATATATAAAATCCCTGATTTCAATGTACATATAAAGTTGTTGGAGAGATATTAAACCAGGGCAGGCGTCAGGTGGAAAATTAGTCTGAAATCTTTATATAAGCACAAGGGTCTTGATTGCCCTCAAACTGAATATAGTCTGGCCAGGGGACAAACTGCCAGTTTGAGAAGATTCCTATGTAATAGGCATAAGAAATAAAGAAGTTAATTAAATTCTTTACATGTGGATCTGATTGTTTGTGCCTGACAAAAGTGGAAATGAATATCTGTTGGACCCAAAAAAATTCACATCAGAAAATCTCATCTGTTTCTAAAGTTTTTGTTACAAAACAGTCATTTGAAACTAAGAATATAACCACAGATACCTGAATGGTACCTATCAGGTATATATTATAAACAATTTTTTTAAAAAATAACTGTCCCTAAATATTCATGTATGACATAAGGGATTGTGTTTGGTTGAGCCACTAAAAACTTTATATATTATGAAGTACCACCTAAAGTACCCCCATTTTTAAAATATTTTATATGCTGTTAATTCATTCTCAAGGAGTCTTCCCTTTTAGTCTGGTGTACCTCCATTACAAAAGCTACTTTAACATCTTCTCTCAATTTTGTATATTATTCTGTTTCTAAGAAAGACACTACCTTTACTTAAATGTGGAAAGCTCTAAACCAGTTAGACAACAAGCCTTTTCTTTGGTTTTCACCCTACACACATTCAGGCATAGATCTAAATGAGAAGTGTACTCAAGTTTGTATGAACACAAGGCCAGTTATCTATGAGACTTAGGATCATGGTCCAGCGGTAGCTGTGAAAACTGGGCAGAGAAACAAATGAAGCTAGTATGCATTCTCTTTTTGTTATTTAGTTTGAAGGCATTGGTTGAATTTCTGAAGGGAGCCAATCATCTGAATCACAGACAAAAAATAGAATAGCTAAAGAGAGCTCTAAAGCTGCTGGTTAACAAATTGGACATTTATGAGAGTGATTTATTGAAAAAAGAACAAGGAAAAGGAACAGCTGAAAGACAAGCCCAACAGAAAGAAGAGATATGGAGACAGAAGGGCTACATATCAGTAGAAGAAAGAGATATTTTGCAATGCTGAACATATTTGGAAAATATAGCATTCTGGTATATTTGCTATTAGCCTTATACTTTTCTTATCTTGTGTGAGAATGAATGAATGCACAGACAACTTTTAATACAAAACACTTGGATTTCTTGTTCATGATCTTTACCACTACAGAACATTTCCACTACTATCTCTGTATTATCAGTACTCTATCTTTTTTTATATTTTTATTTTTAAAAGATTATATTTCACCAAAAAATCAGTAAAAAGAATTATACAAACTATCAAATTAAAGCTGCATCAATATGCAGTATCTGTAGGTTCTGCTATAAATATCAAACTAAGACAGAGGAGGAAAACCTACTCATTTGTACGTAGCCATTAATGCAGCATATAAAGCAAGAAAGATGTATACGGTAATGGATAGCACTCTATTCTCAAGGGAATTACATTCTAACAGCATTTCTTTGGTTGAATGAGAAAATGCAAGACAATGAAAGCAGTAGCTTCAAAAATGAAGTGAAACTAGCAGCCCACTGAATCAAATTTTATTTAAAAGGCAAACTTTTGTTTATGGATAATCTTTAGAAATACAAGGTTTTATGCTTGTTTATTAACACAAGTACAATGTAAACTAATCAGAAAAGAAAACCCCAGCAGAATATTTTAGAGAGAAAAAGACTAATTCCAGGCATTAAAGCCTTGTCATTATCATGGCTAAAATATAAAACTTAAGGTGAAATTATGCAAATATATGTTTAATTACATTTTAAAAGTCTAATGTTTCACTCCAGAAAAGCTTTCCTCTATCAGAAGAGAGCTGAAATGCCCAAAATTTGTAGAGGTTCCAGTCTAAGAACATATATTCAAGAATTTTATTTTTTAAGGGAATAAAAAGAAGCATTTCTTATATTATGATGTTTTCCCCAAAATAAGACCCAATGGAAATTAAGCTCTAGCATTTTTCAGGGTGCCCATAATATAAGCCCTACCCACAAAATAAGCCCCAGTTAAAATTGCCAGCCAGAAAGCGCATTTTAGTAATTATTTTTCCAAAAATAAGACCTCACCAGTAAATAAACCCTAATGTATCTTTTGTAACAAAACTTAATGTAAGAACCGGTCTTATTTTCAGGAAAACACGGGTAAGTATCCAACTCTAGTGTGTAGTGATTAAGGTATTGTCTTAGAAACCATTTGACTGGGAGTTCTAGTCTTCCTTAGCCATGAAAGCCAAGGTGATTTTGGGCCAATCATTCTCTCTCAGCCCAAAGAACTAATAGGGTTTTTATTGTTGTGAGGGAAAACCACGTAAGAATATAAGAATATTCACTACCTTGAAGCAGAATAAAAATATCATCACCACTATCATCATCTTCATCACAATCTTGTGATACAGCAATCTCTTTCCAATTCAATCTACCTGGTATTATGATATAACATTCACCTGTAAATATACAGTTTAAAATCCTAATCTCTTTTTTACACTGAACACAGTAAGACAAGGGATCATATTACTCCATCCTAATATGTAGAAAAATATGGCCATGATACCACATCTTATTTTCCATCAAAATTTTGCTTCCCAATTAAGATTACTAAAATTCTAGTAATAAAGAGTTAATATCTGCATTAATATGTTTAAATAATGAAATATAGGAATATGTGTTTCATAGAAAGCCACCCTACCATTAACAAGTTAGAAACTGACTATATATATTTATTACTTTGATATCTTTGATTAAAAATATTACTTTAAATCAATAGGAGACACTGACTGACTGACCAGTTGATTTTAAAGGGCAGAGACCAGCTCCACACAATTAATACCTAATACCTAATACTAACAGCAATAATTGTTAGTACTACAACAAAACTTCATACTGTCAGTTCACCAATGAAAACACTGAAAAACAAAAGACTGAAATTATATGTTGGAAACAGAATGCTAATAGTCTGAAATAAAATATACCTACAGTATACATCTCTATATGAAATAGCACACTTTGAAGTTCTATCAGAAGACATTCTTACATAAATTGAGACCTGGAGACAGGTGACACTATTCAGTGTCCACTATTGGATAGGCAGATGAATATAAGTTGGTTCTAGAAAGAACCTATTCCAGAACCATGGTTGATGCAATTCCAGAATCTATGTAAATCCTAACCTTAATTTGTCAATGCTTTCAAATACAATAACAATACTAATTGAACACTTTTGTTCTATAGGCATTTAATTAATGTCCTATAAAGTAGATATTCTTGTACATTAAAACTGGATAGTATTTTCTTTATTTCTACTGTTGCCCAGCTTTCATAATTTCTCTTTTGTGTTTCTATATAATTTTAATTTAGAAGTTATATTTAAAGAGAATTATCTTTATGCTTTCATCCGTGTTCCAAAATAGACAAAATGAATGGAT
>JANHFJ010006534.1:119014-129129 GCA_032468195.1 Cerberus rynchops | reverse complement strand
TACATGGCCCTAAATTTTACTGTATAAAAATGGCCTACATAATATAGTAGAACACCCCCCATATAAAAATGTCCTTTGGATCTTGACATGTTGGCAAGCTGAGAAGCGATAATGGTTGCAAAAGCAAAAGCACACTTCAGATGTGACAATCTGATTGTCAGCTAGACTAATATCCACCTCAAATAATGTAATGGTATGTGGGAAAGACGCTGGGAGCTCAGACAAAGAGATGCTACTACTCAGATAAGAGAGAGTATAGCCCACAGCTGGATAGTTGGTGGGGCAAGAAGTTCAGAAGACACTCTCCCTAGTTTCTTGGGCTGTAAAGAAAATGGCGGGAGGCTCTACCTTCAGACTTGCAAGATTGATAGGACCTCACTGATAAATCAGATAGTAATCATGACCAGATGAGCTAATCCGTTTTATTGTAAAGCTACATTGATAGAATCTTGCCAGTCTGAAAGTGCAGGTACTCCTTGACTTAACATTCATTCGTTTAGTGACTGGTCAAAGTTACAGCCCTGAAAAAAAAATGGCTTATGACCATTTCTCACTTACAATTGTGGTGGAATCCCCACAGTCACATGATCCAAATTCAGACATTTGGCAACTGGTTTATATTTACAAAGGTTGCAATGTCCCAGTGTCACACAATAACCTTTTCTGACCTGTCAAGCAAAGTCAATGGGGAAACCCGATTCACTTAACAACTGCAGTGATTCACTTAACAACTGTGGCAAGAAAAGTTGTAACATGGAGCAAAACTCACTTAACAACTCTCTCATTTAGCAAGAGAAATGTTGGGCTCAATTGTGATCCTACGTTAAAGACTACCTGTGCAATTTTGGCTAAGGATCCCATGGTGGAGATGTCTGCGCAGAAGATCTTTCTTTTACCTTTAGACTTTTCTGAGAGTACAGTGGTCAGGCTGCCCAAAGGAGCTAATTCCAAGGCCAAGCTGAGTGGGTGGATGCTGATCCCAATCAAGGAGACCACACAGGGGTACTGCAGTGAGTGGAGCATGCTGGCCTCTTGACGGAACTCCGAGAAGCTCTTCATGGCATCCATCGCCCGTAGATGCCTCAGCATGGTGTCTATGCAAAGAAGAAGAAGAACAGATGCGTGTATGAGGTCCACCTTCTTGGATCATATCCCAAGCCCATGAAATCCTGCATTCTCAGAGGGGATATCCAAATGCCTCTTGCAAGCCAAGCCGCTGGCCCCAAGAGTTACTTCTGCAGGATGAATTTGCACACCAGAACAACTAGACAAAAGGAGGTTTTTTCCCTCGCTATCACTTTGCTAAACAATTAATTCCCACAACACTTTCAAACTATTTACTAAGACTATGTTACTATTATTTTTCTCATCCTTCCTATTATCTATCACCTTTTCTACTTATGACTCTAACCTTGTTGCTTGTATCTTTATGATTTATATTCTTTTATTTAATTTCCTAGTATAATTTGATTGCTTATTTAGCATCCTATGATTATCACTAAGTGTTGTATCTTATGATTCATGATGAATGTATTTATGACGACTATGATCATGAATTATCACTTACTGTATATCTTTTATGTACAGAGAGCTTATGCACCGAAGACAAATTCCTTGTGTGTCCAATCACACTTGGCCAATAAAGTATTCTATTCTATTCTATTCTATTCTGTTCTGTTCTGTTCTGTTCTGCTCTGCTCTGCTCTGCTCTGCTCTGTTCTGTTCTGTTCTGTTCTGTTCTGCTCTGTTCTGTTCTGTTCTGATATATTGTGAGCAGTACTGGAAAAAAGGATAAATTTAGCTACAGGTTAGAATCATTTCTAACTCTATAAAGTGTTAGATAGTTATATACATATAAAAAATATACTATATACATACATAAAAACTAATATATGGCTAACTAAATCTATCGTAATATAAAACTCAACTAAAAAAAAATCAAATTTGCATTAAAGTTGGCCTTTGTATTATCTGACAAATTTTGATTGCTATATGCAAAACCTGGCAACATTGTTATGGTAGAATTAGTGTCTGAAAGTAGCAGAAACTATAAAATTGTCATGTGCACCTTAGTTATTTATACGGTATTGGCGAGATGAGGCTAATACAAATATTTCTGTAATAAAGGCACAGGAGAAGCTAATGCCCCTTGAACTTTTGAAAATATTTCCACATAGTCCTGTGATAATGGTTGTATAATATCATTTGCTGATTTGATAATTTGTGATAATTTCAATGGTCTAATACTTAGAACACAGAAATTAAAAATGAACTACTAATTGGTAATGGACATAATATAAGCCTAATGCTGGGAACGATTGAGGGCAAAAGAAAAAGGAGATGGAAGAGAATGAGGTGACTGGGTGAAGTCACTGAACCAGTCGGCATGAGCTTAAATGGACTCCGGGGGATGATAGAGGACAGAAAGGCCTGAATGTTGTCTGTGGGGTCACGATGGGTCGGACACGACTTGACAACTAACAACAACAAATAATATAATTAACTTTGTTATTTGATAATGCAACTTTATTTTGTTACATTTATTTCTTCCCCCATATACTATTACATTTATACAAGCCTTTTAAAACACATCCTGGTAAGCAATTTCATATATTTAAAAAAAAGAAGAAGAAGAAATAACTTATTCAGATTTTAATTATTTTATTTATTGTCAATGAACCATTATAAAAACTACTTAGTTTTTGCTCTGTAGAAATCAGGCATTCTGGCTTTTGTTTATAAAAAAGATATTAGAGTGGATGGGCTTGCTTTTGCTTTTTTTGTGCAGCATCTACATAACACTAAAGCTTTTCAAATGGATGCTTTTAACCACTCTTGTTTTTATTCTCTGCAAATGACCACTACCAATCAATAGTTATAAAATTACATCTGCTGAATATAAAGCTAAAACCAGTTAGAATTGATTTAACTCTCTTTTTGAAAAAAGAATAAAAGTATCAAATGGTGAACAAGAATCTAGGCTATTGATTTTTAATCGTCCTTTTTTTAACACTGCGTTTCACGAACCTGGCAAATAGGACAACTATCAAACCATTCCACATTTATTTGCAGACAAATTAGAAAAAAAAAATATCACCAAATGGGGGAAGGGCTTAGAAATAAAGGACTCTAGGACTGTGCAGTGACAATGATACACTATCAGCTTACTCAGAGAAGTTACAGTGGGAATAATACATTGAATTATACATTACACAAATGCACTGATTTATTGTGGTAATAACATCCACCTCATTAAAAGATTCTGCTTTGCTGCATTTCGAAGGCTACATATTGTTTTCTACTATAAATTAATGGCAGTACACAGAAGACTGTGGAACCCTTGTAACAATAGATCTGTAATGACAGTACTCTATATCACTGCTTTCTCAGCAGCTTCATAATAAAATGGAGACAATGTATTGGCCTAATACATTCTACTATGCTTACCCATGTTTTCCTGACAATGGCTATGGGATTTTCTAAATAGTTAACTAATTATTAGCCATTCCAGGGAAAGCATTACATTCTAAAATCTTCTCCATAAAAGTCTGTTTTTCTTTTCCTTTTTGTATCATATTTTAAAATGAGCAGATAACTACTGCTCTGCTTAATTGGACCTGAAATTGTATTATTTTCTATGGGTGCCAAAACTAGGAAATTCCCAATTGTGATGCATGGGCCATAAATGAGTTTATGCAAAGCGTGCTACAATTGCAGTTCACCGATCTACCCAAGAGAATGGCATTCCCTGAAAAAATAGGCAACTTAATGTAGACCTCTGACCTATAGTACTGCAATAGATCTTACTTATTGTCGCAAAGGATGCAGCAATTACAAAGATGCAATTAGAGTTAGATGCAGCTAACAGAGCTCAACAATTTTAAAGACAACATTTGTCATGGACTTTTTTAAAGTTCTGCCAAGAGAAACTACAGTTAAGCTATCCAAATTATCCAAATTGTATGTTTTAACTGCACATATGCCCTGGTCTCTTTTAATATCATCTAACTTTCACTTTATGTATGTATATATCTGATGATTATATTTGTTGGTGGTTCTCTATTTAAGGTGGGTTTCGTCATCAGATTTGGAAAACATAATAACATAGCAAAGAAACAAACAAAAAAAAAAACCCCAAGCAGCCAAAGCAATACAGACAAGCAAAATGCATATATAACATGCCAACTTCATGATACAAAAATCATCATTATTTGCCACATTTTTAATCTAATTAAATTGCAAAAAAAAAATACATACAGCTAGTTTGGTTTCCAAAATGAGGACTGATCCTTAATATTGGTGTACAACTGAAAAGATGTTACTCCTTATATTTACCCATCTTAAATGAACATGAAGAGATTATGATGTAATGTTTGCTCATTAAAACACCATGATGCAAAATAATAAAGACTATCACACAAATGCACTTTGGTTTCTTCATTCTTCCAGAAACATCTGGTCTTCAGGATATTCCAGTAAATGCTATCATAGTTAATGACCATTGGATTAGTTTGGGCTATGAAAGCTAAGCGATCCAAACCATATTTGCTCCATTGTGTTTTCTAAGATTCAAGTCTGACACTGAACATGAACTGTGCTACATTCCTACACAGATTCTCGTTTTTGAAACCCTAATGAAAATGTACTAGTGATTAGTAATTTTTACACTATGAATCACTTTGCTTGTGATCACTGTATGCCTTTTATAGCATATAAAACTTTCCCTCCCCCTTTTAAAAGATCAATTGCTACTTACTGTTAAATTAACAAATATAATATATAATATCCTGCACATTGTATAATTCAATTCACATTATAAGTTACACTAATTAGGCATTAAAAGCATAACTTTCTTTTTGTTTATGTTGTCTTTGGAAGTTTCAAGTAGAGAAATCTCATTGCAAAAGATTGTGACACAAAATAAATTCTTACTGGAAGCCATTCAGACTCAAAAGAGTTAAAGGAAATCCTAAATCTGATGTCACAAATCTAACTTGTCCATATAGGTAATGAGCAAAGACAACAAACACCAGAAAATCAAATGCTAAAGAGCCAATCAGGCATGGAAAGATTTTCCTTTCAGGTTAGCTTTTAAAAAGATGAAGAGGCAGGTTCATTTTGTCTTTATGCACGTTACTTATGGGATAAGGAAGAGTCTCTTCCCAGTTTGATTTAAAGCCGGATAAACTGAAAAGGCAATCCCAGGAATCTGAGAATGAAGAGCCTAAAATACATACGTATATATCTATGGAATGGTGGAACTAGATTTGGATTAGAATTTTAGTTTAAAATCTGTTTCCATTCATTATACTTTGACATAAAACCTACTAATGTCATTGTTATCCCAGGTTCCCCTCCTTTTGCCTTTTAATTCCTATTTAATTCCTTAATATTGCTATGCCTAATAAATACTTGCATTCTCATTGAATCAGCACTCTCATTCTGAAAGGATTTTTATAACATTCATCCCTTAGTTGGTTAAACTACAAAGAGGAAGGAAAACAAGGGGAGATGTCAGCACTTCACTATTCAGCCACACTCTGGGCAAGAGTATGGTTGCTGTATTTACTGAATAGTCTCTCCCTTGAAATGGTGGGGGGAGGGTAAAAGGATTGTGGAGGAAAAGCCTAGGAACCCTGCTCAAAAGAGCCAGAAATGCCAATCACATGAGTTGTGTGTGCTTCGTTATTAAAAAAAAGAGAGAGAATAAGAATGCATGTTTCCAAACTGTATTGAGCATCTGTCTTCAACAGAAACATAGAACTGAAAGGCTCATTAAAGCCATCAATTCTAGGCCCTCATTCAATATAAGAATCAAAATTAAAACATTCTACATAAATGGCTGTCTAGTGTCAGTCAAATATGTTCAAAAGAAAGTGAGCAGAACCCCCTTTAGGTACTTGGTTCTTGTAGAGAATAAAGAAAATGACCATACCAGAGACACATAGAAGCAGCTTTCTAGGTAAAGGTGCAGCACAATCACACTTGCAAGATTTTGTTATTAGAACCAATCTCAATAATGTAGCTTTAGCTTTCCTCTGAAGTTGATTTCCTGGTCTCATCTAACTAGAACAACAAACAGTTCCACTGAGCTGAGGTTTCATTCTAACATTTAATCTTTAATGGTGTGTGGGAATTATTTTGGAAGAGAGCTGCAGCTACAGGAATTGCACTTCCAATATTCTGCTGACATAACTTTACACACAAAATTACCATAGGCCCTGCCTGGTCTACCTCAAAAGGCTGATATCAATCTTGCATAAGTACATTTCTCTTCCACAAGTCTCCTTTAGAGCCCATGAACTAGAGAGAATTTCTGCTGTGGTCTTTTATATGACCATTCTCTTGGCTGCATCTCTTTGCCTGTCACCCAAGATCATCCCCACACATCCACTACATAAAGGTTGCCCTTGATCTATGACTGTAATTGAGGCTGGAATGACAATGATAAGTCATGTCAGTTATTAAGTGGGATCAGCACATGAACATTCCCAATTTGAAAGTCTTTTTTTGTAGTAGCGGTCAAGTGAATGAATCCATTATTCTCAATGGGAATTTTTTTGCTGGAAATCAAAATTGCTGGTTTCTGGCAAAAAAAAAACATAATAAATCATGATTATGTGACCATAGGATTCTGCAAATGACCATAAATGCAGGCCCGGTTGCTGAATGCCCAAAATGTGATCACATCACCATGGTCGAGGGAGAGGAGAGTCATCAGACCTTTGAAAAACGGGTCGTAAGTAGCCTGAGGTAACTTCAAATGGTTGCCAAGTGACTGGTCTATAAATTAAGGACTACCTGTAATCAGTTTATATCTTCCTATAACTTTATCCATTATCCCACTTCCTGCAATATGGAACAACAGAGAACAGGTTTTGATTTTCCTCTATACGTGTATCTGAAGAACACTTTTATATTCCCTTCTCTTTTGTCTTCTAGTTCTTTATGTAGTTCTCAGAATAGGTTAGAAACTTTGAAATAGAGTTTAATCTAATGTTTCCCAAACCCACAAAAATTACACATAATTGGATAAAAGTGGTTTTTTGAACCTGTTACCAAATGACAACAGGACATTTAAATAAGGATTGGTAAAAATGACTCTGAGAACCGGTTTTTGGAGGAATAAAGAAAAATATTTGTGGAACACTAACTTAAGCAAATAACAAAATAGAACAATTATTTTGCATGGAAATTACATTGTGGGGAGTGGGGTGGGGTTGCACACACTATTCCTTCTCCAAACATCATGCCCATTCTTGCAAGAACATCAGAAGGCTTGGAAAACAGTGCAAGCAGCTTCAGAAAGAAAACTTGCAGCTGGTGCATAGCTACTTGCACAGAGTAGGATCAGGCTGAGTACATCATGTCAGCAATGGAAGAAAAATGGTGAAAGTCAGCTGGGCCTGACAAAGCCTGTGGGGCACGGGGTTGTAGGAGCAATTGGGGCTATGGTGACTGGCTGCAATGAGGCTTAGGGGGGCATTTTTTAGTGGCAGAGACCGCATTAGGGCTGAAGTAAAGGTCTGGAGGTGGTGGCAGCTGGATAACACTGTTGAAGTCAGCTGGTAAAAAAGAAAAGTATGTGAACTACAGTATTTCTCTAAACAGTTCTAATGTTTAATAATGCAAAGGAATGTAATTATATAATATATGATAAGTAAACAGCAAAAACAATTGCATGCTATTTTCCCTATTAAACTCAGAATCATATATAATTGTTTTCTTCATGCAATTTACATAAAATCCAGTAAACAGGATATTATTCTATAAATCATAATTACACTGAAAATAATCTATTCTTCATAAGCAACTCTGACCGACGTATTTGTATTTATTCATTTATTTAATTATATAAATGGAAATTATTGCCCATCTCACTAATGCGACTCTGGATGGATAGCAAAAATAAAAAATACAATGTGGATACAATACAAAAGATACATTGTAAGACCCATTAAAACACAAGTACCTATCGAAGACACTACACACTCTCCCTTACTCCCTGGATTGCTGTGCTTGGAGAAGCAGATGGGTCTTGAAGGGTTTCTGAAAAACTTGTTAAGACTCACATTTTAAGATGGGTGGCCATACAATTTGAATAAATAAGGAAATAAAATAAATAACCAACTAACCTTGGATAATATGGTTTTATAGAGATCAAGTGTAGTTGATCTCATACTTTTTACTAAGCTGTTGACCAAGAGTATGATTCAAACATAAATCTAACCCAGAAACTATTAACCACTTAACATAACTGCTGGGTTCTCATATCATGATTTGGAAACTCAAACAAACTACTTGATGGCTTGAAATGAATCCACCTATTATTTCTATGGCAATCCTGATCTTACCTTTGTTGGTTATTTTCTGCTCTGATACATTGTAATCCATGCTGAAGCAAACATTAATCAACTATATCAGTAATCTTAATTATAAATCTCCACTTGACATTGTCATTTTACAGAATAGCTTTTAGCACACAATATAAGCCTCAGAATCTGGTGCTCTACAAAAAAAATCATTATTATAAACCTCACAATTCCTAGGTAATATTGGGAATCTAAAATCTTTGACCAATATATCCAGAGGACATTGAATTTGCAATCACACAGAAATCTTGTCATGAAAGGAAGTATTTTCTGAATTTACCAATTGGTTTAGACAGATTATGATGCTAAATATCATAGCTAGAGGAAAAGACCTTACATGGGATGTGTACTCTAACAACTAGAATACTTTCTAGTGGTTTGTTACTTGTCCTGACTAATGCTTATGCATCAGAAGATGTTTATATGATAGGACAA
Organism: Cerberus rynchops; assembly: GCA_032468195.1. Taxonomy (NCBI): domain Eukaryota; kingdom Metazoa; phylum Chordata; class Lepidosauria; order Squamata; family Homalopsidae; genus Cerberus; species Cerberus rynchops. The sequence continues at coordinate 120,322 of JANHFJ010006534.1, read as the reverse complement.
TGAAGCAATCAGTACTCAAAAGGCGGTAATTGATTTGGAGAACACAACATCATTTATATAATACCTGACAAAACATCTTTAAATCAATTTGTCTGCTCCTGGGATCACATAGCAGAAGCTCTAAAGTCTACAAAAAGATGCAGGTTTTTGTAAGGAGTTGCCAACACATGTGATGCAAGAGCCCTCAATCGTTCTAGGTCATTCTTTCCTATTTCAATATAGATGGCAGTATGGCTGTTATACACCCATGAAACATTTAAATATTTTTATGAGATACAATGACAGAGTTGTATTGTACAAAAATTATTATAATCTATATGTGGATTGAGAATAAAAGTAACTGAGAAGAAAGATTTTAACAATCTTCTAACGAAGTCATAAAAAGTTGAAGCGAAAAAACTTAATGGAATAGATTACATCTACAAGATTCCTTTCAACATATCACAGTTTAATGAGGATGAAATGAGCAGGGAAAATGATTGGATTGAAAAGGAGACAGGATGTGAACAAGACAATGAGAAGCAATGTATATTTCATAAATAAAATATGTACTGTTCATAAATAAAATATAGCACACTTATGCGTTGAAAAGAAACACTCAAACCAAAGGAGAAAAAGCCACTGGAAATACTCTTCCAGTGTTTGAAAGATGTAATAATGAAGCATATAATAATTTTAAACAACAAGAATTTCAATTGTTTTGATTCAATTTTGTTGCTTAGAACAAGACTACAAAGTTAAATCAGAATAAAGAAGAGATTGTATTTGTAAGTAACTAAATGAAAACCGACTCCTGGTGGCTGACAATAGTAACAATATAAATCAAATATTAAAATATTATCAGTAATATATACATATAAAACCACATTACTGTGATTCCCCATCCAACTTCCTGAAATGCTCCATTTTAATCATCTTCTACAAGGGTTAATCACAAAAAAGACTAATCTAATTTCCAGGTGATAGGTATTCCAGAGAATTGGATGCCATAACAAAATCTCTTTACAAAAATGGGGCACTATGAACCATTTTTCCCAGGACAAACATCTTGCATATATTTGGAAAAGATATGAGTACATAATTACCAAGCCATATAAAACTTCATAAATTAAAAACAGCCCAGAGTTCATAAATAAACATTTTATAACCATTATATTAATTATTATAATATTCATTAGAGTTCATCTCTTATAGGCGCAAACAGATACAGAGATATGAGGAGTTACAAAACGAACTTAAGCTGAAGGAAAAAGCTTTTATTTTAAATCCTTCAGATAATAAGTTGAAGACTTCTATTAATATATTAAA
>JANHFJ010006534.1:50235-61781 GCA_032468195.1 Cerberus rynchops | reverse complement strand
GAACTTACTGCTTATAAAATTAGCTTTTAAAAGTTTTAATACAATTATCAATATCGTATTATAAAACAATTAAGAAATAAAGATGAAGTCATGAAATATCACTTCCTTGCAAAAAAGATGGAAATATTTTTTGTCTGTTTATTATATTTTCATTCATTCATTCGTTCGTTCATTCAATACATTGTTATTCATAATAGCTATCTTTGATATTTAGTATTTATCATATCATCCTGTTTGAATTTTTATTGCTACTTAGGGAAGAACAGGTGAATTTGCTTCACATTTAATTTTGTTCAAATATCTTTTTGAGGTATCAGTGTTGCTAAGTATTCTAAAACAATGAGGAAGAACCTGAATATTAGTATTATTTCCTAGTTGTTAACACTTCATAATTATAATTTAAAAGCAATAGATCAACTATTTTGTAAAACGAAAAATATTAGATTGTACCACCAAAACAAGCTAATAAATATTGTTGTTTTGTCTTTAATAAAATTGAAATTTATATTACTTAAGATTAATTTTCTGCATTTTAAAGTTTCCATTTATATTATTTCCTTTCACAATAGATCTAATGCAATGTATTCAGACAGTCTCTCACTGAAGCACTGACCAGATCCTGATCAGCTTAATTCAGCTAATAGCTTCCTCATGTATCTTCATTTGCTTTTAATTTGGATATTCCGGTTTTTATACTACTCCACTACTCATTTTCAGTTGTTATTCATTCTCTTCCTGTAACTTCTGTGTCTATGATTTAAACTACCGTAAGTTTAAGGGAGTATTGACCTTCTTGATTCTCCTGTATCTCACTGCCTTCTGATACCATCCAATATTTTATCCTCATCTCTCATCTTTCCCTGACTCATCTCTCCAAGGGAAGATTGAAGGTCAAGGCTTTGAATTCATTCTCATAAACCAATTTGTACAGTTCTTGCCTCCATATTACACCAGTTATCCTATCCCAAATATCACTGGGCCTTCTGTACAGCATATGCCAATGCTGTTCCCTCTTCAATTATATATGGTAGATACAATCAGATACCCTTTTCATACAGAAGATACCTGTGTGATATTGAGATCTTAGAACATGTGTTCCTCAGATGTAGATTTTACAAGAAACTGCACTTCCAACCATTCAATGCTTAGTAGTTAGGCTACTTGGCTGTTCAGACCAATGATATTTTAGAATTTAGAATCCTAGATTCATTTGTTGAAGTATGAAGTATTTTAAATAATAATAAAAAATATGAAGTATTTTAAATAATTTTTGACTAGGACATCTGAAAAGAATCTTAATTTCACCTATTTTTGTCCCTGAATGTACCCACATAAATGGAAAAGCAGATATGATCATCTCATTAACAATGGAATTTTTCTACATAAATCTATGACTTCATGATAAATTCATGTATAGTATAGAAGTTACAATAATTTATAGCTCTTAAATTGGTCCAAATCTAGAGACTAAGAAGAAGCTACTTCCCACAGGCAATACGGACCCTAAACCAAACCATAACAAACACAGGACTATAATAATTTCTAAACTACCTCTTAAATAATCTACCTCTCTTAACCACTCCATAATCTCCCTCCCTGTCCATACTATGCCTACTACCTCACGAGTTTCACTGCATTTCGTACTATGTATGTATATGTATGTAATGAATAAATTTGATTTGATTTGATTTGATCAAAATGTTCATAAAATTCCTAGATTCACAATATCTCAATATCCCTTTATACTTTGCCAAATATGTTGTCATGCTGATAGCCTTTTGGACAACCTTCTCAATAATTGCTCTAATAGATCAAATAGGGTCATAGGAGGATCATTTTAACCTATCATTTTCTGCATATTTATTTTGACTTAATCTTACTCTTTTGATAATCTGGTATGGATTTTTTTTTGTGAACTTAATTTTTTTCTGCTTTTCTGGACGTAAGTTGTAATGCTAAGTTTTATAAAACTATTTTTTAGTTTTACATAGTTAAAAAACTAAGTATTAAGTTTTCATATTAATAACTTCATTTCTAATGTTAATAAATTTACTTGTAAACTGTCTATCATATCATCATACTATTCTTTAATAAAGCTGCAACTTTTATGTCTTTAGGTTTTCTGTAAATTCTTTTAAAAATACTCTCAAACTTGATTACTCAAAAAATGACTTTTTTTTTTATTTATCCATGAAAAGAATATGTTTCCTAAGAAATACATAAGGGTGGGATTACTCATTATTATTTATTGAATTTATACCCAGTAAAGTCTTTATTAACTTTTGTGAAAAGGCCTTTAAAAATGGAAGATGAAATATTCAATGTAAATAATTTATTACAGTTGTTTATGGGCAACATTTCTACAATGAGGGTTAATTAAATGTATCTGTTCACAAAGGATACATTTTATGTGTGTTTTTTAATGATAAGAGAAATTTCAACACCTGAGTTTAAAATAGGTCCAATGGAAAACAAGCTTCATTGAAGACATAAATAAAGCCTTTTGGAACTTCACCCTTTGAAAAATCTCCTACAGTTCTTTTTCAGAGGCAAGTTAATGTGTGTTTGGGAAGGGCAATTAAATTGTCAGAATTTTTTAAAAAAATGTTTTTAAGTAGAAAGCAGCCCAGAGAATAGTCATTGCACTGATATTGATTGTCTGAACAGAGAACATTAGTCTTAAGGTATTTATTCTGCCACCTCTACACCAGAGGCTCTCCTTCAAACCAAGTCAATTCCTTGAAGAGATGGCTACTGAAATACATAAATGGGGCTGAAGAGGGACATGATTTTTGCTCCCTGGCCTTAGAATACTATGTCTGATTGTTTCTGGACCTCTTCCACTTCTTCCAACAACGGTATTTAATAAACTGCATTCCTGAAATGAGGAACTATAGGAATAGTCCTGTTATGAACTACTGTATCAAATGTTCTATTGTCCAGGCTTGCAATTACAATTTATTTCCCTTCTATCTTCTTTTTAAACAAACAAACAAACAAACAAAACAAAACCGAACATCTAGAAGACAGCAGAAATTAAAAAAACATTACAATGTTTGTGAAAAATACACTTATGAATAATACAAAGATAATATTTTTTTCCAGAAATTATATATAAACTATATACAATCCACAATTACTAGAGCTGATATATTTAGAATTAAACCAATAAACTGCACTGTAGAAAATAAGTGAGTCTGAGTTGGTCTGAATCCAATTGCTTTGACCAAAAGGAATTGAAGAAGATTGTAGACCTTAAAATAGATTATTCTGCAATTAAAGACACCATAGAACAGAACACTAATTTAATTGAGAACTTGTGACATACTGAAGGTTAGAAAGAGATTTGATGCTTCTTACAAAATTCTAATTCAGGTAACTAATTTAGGTAACTTGTTAACTATACATTTAAATTAAACTAGCTTTTTGGTTTACTTTTTTATAGTGCCACCTCTGCAATGCCATTCAAGGGCCAAATATACCTGTCATCCTGAAATTAATGTATGCTTATATACTAGCTCAAATACAATTTACAAAAACTGTAGGTGTTCATTTCAGTTTCCTTTCTATTTCCTATTTAGTTTTGTTACCTAGATATTTTCATTAGTAAGGATTAGGCTGAATTATACATTGCTTCAGTGTCAAAAGCAAAAAGAAAAAGAAAGAAAGAAAGAAAGAAAGTGGGTCAAACATGTGGAGGCATAAGCAAAATATCTGTCCATAATTCAGCTGGTCCTTTTGCCAGTTATGGAATTGTAGTGGGCAGCAACACAATCCTAAGAAAAGGTGCATTTGATTTAAGGAATAGGAGGCAGCTGTTTCATTGGAATCTCTGCACGCTCCAAAGCACCTTTTTCTCTTTGAATGTGAAGCAATCCACAGCCTTAATTTGTATTATAGAAGTAAGAGAGCTCTTGAACAGCACAGTAATGGAAACAGCTGAAAAAACATATTCCTGCACAATCACCTGGCATCTGCTCAGTTGTGGATACAGCACACAGCAATTGTTTTGTGAATTAATTTTAAGGCACTTTGACCAAGTATGAGATGCTTTAGTATATGAGTATATATATGTAGGTGCTGAATTTAGGGACAGAGAGGTTTTATTTTTAAAAGGCTTGGAATGCTTTATCAATTAATCAGTTAAGATAGTTTCATAAACATAACTTATCTAAAAACTATACAATAGTTTTTTTATTCCATCAAGTATTGTCTGCCATACCAAGTCAAACCATCTTAGAAATTATGCCTTTTCTGCATTAATATCTTTTGTGGCATAAGTGCATAATCTAGAAACAATAGACCCATACTTTGATTGTATACATATTAATTCAATAAATCAGGTTTATTTCAGTAGAATATGTTATATTCTACTTAAAAGTACAGGACTGAAGTAGAATCAGATTTTAAAATATTTGAATTAAGAGTATTCTTTATCTTCTTAAACTCAAAAAATTGTATTAATAGTGACTAGTATTTGAGAAGACAGTATTGTAGCACAAAAGCCTTTCCAAATAACATTTAATGAAATTAATTACCTATATAATTAGTGTAAATGTATGTTCATTTTTGTATTTGCTTGATTTTTTCACAATCATTTCAGGAAAAATACGTATGATGCAGCCTATTACAGTTCTGTATTATTATGACCATTGCTCCGACCATGCATGCATGCACAGACACACACACAAAGAGAAAAATGTATCTACCACAAGTAATACTGCTAGAGTATTCACCACAATTACAATACACAATACAATTAGTAATTAAATATTAGGTTTGAAATTAAGCACAAATTGCTACATGGTTTAAAACATCCCAATACCTTTCATCTGTTATTATACTAATGTATTATGATTTAAAACTTAATAAAATATATTTAAACATTAAAAATATAATCACTGAATTATTATAATATTCTGATAAAAAAGAACTAATGTTCTACTTCATTACTGTACTTCTAAAAAACAATGCAAATGATAGCATCAAACTATACTAAATATAACTGTTAAGGACAATTTACACTCTTGAAATCTCTCTGTGTGTAGAGTACAACAATGTATAAATCCCAAAGCAGAAAGGGCCTAATTAATTCTACATCTGATTTTTCACCTCCTTTAGCAAAATATGAGGTGATCAATACCATTGTAGGTTAAGATTGTACTAATGATTCTTCTCTATTTGGTCATGTATTTAAAATACTTCTGTCACATTTCTGGCATTATAACTCTAACATATTGGAGGCATTTTCTTTCAGCAATGGCTCTTTAAGAGTAAGTACAAGAGGTTAAGATGTGTGGGCCATGTTGTCTGTCAGTCTGTCTATCTGCTTGTCATCTATCTTATCTAGGTATCTATCTATATTCCTATAATTTACTTAGTATTTTGAAAAAAGCTTTCATTCTGATTCGTATAATGCAGGAAAATTAAAATAGAGCTCCTGTGAGTATCATTTGACTCATGCAAAATTTTCATTTTAACCTGAAGTTAATTAAAATAATCAGTGGGGATTTCTCATAGGAAAATATATCTTGTTTATATTGCTGTAACTTCATACATACAACAATTTGTCACAAAACCTTATTAAAACTTAAGGGAATAAGAGAATATTAAACCTTTGTCTCAGATTTCTGGTATTCTGAACCCTCTACCTAAAGGATTTTTCCAAGGCAGATGCTGCTAAGAGATAATGACTAATCAGGTCTTGAAATGCTCAGGTCTGAAATGCAAGGAAGAGAACTCCAAATGTGACAGTTCATGCTCTCTTAGAGCAATCAAGTTCTCTATCTCCATTGCCATATAGACCTGAGACTATTGACAGTGAGTAGATTTTACACTGACCGTGGTCTTTGGCAGCTTTTAAGGTCGCTTCAGGATGTGTCGATCCAAGGGGGTTACGCACAAATCGTCGCCGGCGCCGCAAGTCATCTTCCCAGTAGTCAAGGCGCCAGAACTCACGAGGACGACTACAATGAAATAGAGAAGCCACATATGTTACCAATTACCAAACAGCATGGTAGCACTGGATTTCTGCATAAAGCTTTCCTTGTTTGCTCTTTTCCTTTTCCTTTTTTAAAAACAGCACCCTAAACCCTTTCTGCAATCTTTAAGTTAGATATGTCCTTGAAAATAACAGTATCACCTTCCAGTCTGAGAAACTCCTTTTCCTTTCTTTCTTAGAAGGTGAAATGAGCACTAAATACATCATTTTGAAATGAATTGCTGACAGTGTGATCAGTTTCCCCACACTCTAGTGGCATGTGCTCCGATTTCAGCCTCATTTCAGCCTCAGCAGGGCACCTTTCTCAGTGACTGCATTTATAAACCAGAATAGGGAAAAGCTATTATAAATATGGTATAGCATTACCTATATTAATCAAAGTCTGTCCCCCTTCATTTTTCTTCCTAATTTGTGCCTTTTTGTACAAGGTCACTAAATCTTATCATGAATTCTTGGTTGAGAAAGTGTTAAATTTAATGAATACTTCTGTTACATGATTATGTATGTGATAATAAAATATTACTCTATTTAGATCTGCAGGAATTTAATTAAAATAATCTCTTAAAATATTCATTACTTTTAGCCCCTGAGGCATAGAATGTAAAAAAAATATATCCTTTTTTGTTTCCTTTTCCTGTTTTTAAATAAACTATTCCAGGAGAGTGGAATAACAATTTATTCTCAAGCAAATCAGATTTGGTTTCTGTTTTTATGTAGCTAGATTTTTGCATTTAATTAAGAACTTCATGTTATGGTGAGAATACTGCAAGAATACGTCTTAAAATTTACATTTATAAAAAGGTTCTACCACATTTGTTATTTTCTGCATTGTATTATTCAAATATGCATATATCTTTTTAATATGGGCATATATAAATTCCAGGTCCTATCCTGTTACATATCATGAGCAAGTGTGCTATAAAGCTGTACATTATCCATTAAAAATGGCAATAGCAGCCAATTCAAGTATGTATTCATACCTAGACATACAAATAAATATGTAAAATAATAAAAGGCTTCAGAATAACACTGAGATATACTGCCAACATCTGCATTCCCCAATTACAAATTATATTATTTATAAAGAAATATCTGTTGGTAAGACTGTAAGCAAAAATTACTTTCTATATTATAATTTCTTTTTATGAGGTAATATTCATTGTACATACATCAGCTTTGAAAAATAAATAGCTCTGCTTAATTTACTGATTACAAATGAATACAGACTCACAGTACCAGTGATTTTCTTATTCAATCTCCAGAAATAGTAAAAGTTTATTTTTTGAGAGTAAATTAAAATCTATAAACTTCTCCTCTTGCAAGCCTAATTGTAGAAAGTTCATGCTAGATAATACATCATATGACAGCTAATATACATGCAAAACATTCCTAATTTTAAAAAATCTTGTTCTTTCCTTTTTCCTGACTGTAATTCTCATTACTCTATAAATTATTTGCGTTCTTAGTAAATACAACACATATATTTTTACTATCTATATTTGTTTCAGAAATTTAAAATGAAATATTCAAGACTAGTTTTTAACTTATTTTATAGGATTTATCAAGGGCAGGAATATACATTAAAAAGCTACATTTGTTCAAACTGTGATTAATAACTTAAAATTCACCACATCGTATGAAAAAAAGGCAGATTACTACCGCCTCTGTGTGCATGTATTTGATAGTCATGAAATCTGGACAGATACTTCATCATTCTGCCTTTCTTCACTTATCTGTTAAAATTATTATCAAGTATCAACTCAGATAGGAGTCTTGAATCACAAATTGTTCCTCATCTTCTGGAGAATTATATAATGGAGTCTATTAATCAGTATGGCAATCAGTACAAATAACTAGTTGCCTAAACTGATTTTTTTTTGTATATATTGCACTTAGAAATATTGTATGTAGTACCACAAATATACTGTATGATAATTAACACCTAATATAGGCTTCTAAACAATTGTTAAGAACTTCTGTCGAAAATTCTAGTACACTATACTACAATAGTGTTCAAAGATATTAAATTATTAAGGTTAAGCAGTCATCTTCCTCTATTTTTAATGAAATGAAATTATGTTTTTAGGAGAGTTAAAATTACTAAAATTATATATAATCCTGAAGCAACATATAAAAGGCACTGAAAAATATATACTGTAGAATAGATAGTTCTAGATATATAGAGATAACAACAGAGATTCTGACGTCCCAAATACATAGTATAGGGAGTCAGGTAAACCTCCCAGGTACAGGAAGTGCAATTAAAAAGTTATTTCCTCAAAGAGGAGGGCCACTGAGAGAAGCACTCCCAAAATAGCCACCCAAAAATTATCCTCCATAAATATATATGCAAACAGCAGATCTCGGGTTGGACAAATAAACCAATGTAATTACTTATCATTACACTTTCATTTGTTCCATTCCTATGTTTACAAAATTCTAGCATTTTCATGTTAGTTGGAAATGATCCGCAATACCTCTGTTTGGCACAACACCATATTACTAGTTTCTTGTGGAATTGCTTTTTCTTAACAGCAGAAAATAAAGGCCCATGGTTACAATTTTAGAAAAAGTATTTATAAGCAAAATAAACACCCCAGAATGCAATTTTCTTCTACACAAAGAGTATGAATAGGACGTCATTTATTTTGAGGCATAAAAATCCTCAAGAAGCAATGTAAGATTTCAGAAATTTGATGAGGAGTAACCAGTGACCAAAACAAAGCTAATATTTCATGGAATGACATTCCTAAAATGAATTAGTACAGCAACTCCTATTGTAAGACTTAAAAAGCAAACTAAAACTTATATATGTGAAAGGTAATTCTGCAGAACAGAAAGTTCAGACCAGTAGCCTTAATAAACCACATGCTGTAATGAAAACAGGAGAGCAGTCTGGAGTTCATTTCACAAGATGCCTGTTCAAAGAAAAACATCTCTTGTTTCCTGGGCTGGAGGTTAAACACATCATGCAGGTAAAATGTTTGCTTATGCCTGGTCATGAATGTGAGTTTTAAACCATCGAGGAAAGTGCCTGACTGACATGTCTAGAAGTTGAAACTATCAATTATCCTCATAACAAACACACTTGTGATAAGCATGTAATAATGTTATCAATGTGTTATCCCTAGGTTTGTTTAAAGAAAATAAAATTAGTGTCACTAACAAGCATAAATGTTAGAGTAATAAACCATATTGTTATGTAGAGTTATGCCAGGGATGGTCCATTAGAACTGCACTGCACAGAGAGACAGAAAATGGCAGATACATTATTCTCATGAATATTATGTCCTCAGATACTTTTCTTCAGTTCTATTCTGTGATACCAGGAACAGTAATTTCAGGTTATGCACCCTTTCCAGTTATATGACTGCAATTTGCAAAATTTTCAACATTGGTAAAAAGAGTTGCAGGTGCTCACAGAATTGAGTACCTAAAATAGTGAACTGCTAAAGCAAAAGTGAGACAATGAAACTGTGCCCTTGAATACAGGGGTAAGGGCATTTAGAGAAGTGGAAGTACTGAAAACAAGTCATTAAGAAACTGAAAGCTAACAGTTGAGGAACTGCTATATGACATTTCAAAACTGGTGCTTATTTACAACCACTGCAGCATTCCAAAGTTACCATTTGTGTTTTTCACAACTGGCTTCTGACAAGCAGTTAATGGAGAACACAGAACTAAAATCATAAGCTGCAGTCACATGATGTCTCATTTAACAACTGAATGAGAAACGTCATCATAACTTCACCATGGATATGTGATTTTCTACTTAATGATCACAGCACTTAATGACGGAGTTGCCAGTTCCTGTATTAAACTCATAAATATTCTGTTTAAATGTCAACCTACTAATTCTTCTGCTAAAAACTACAAACTTTACAAGATTTTAGCCATTGCCTCAGTCTCTCACTCTCTGTGCATTATATAATAATCTTATTCCATTCCTAAATGAATGGAAGTTGCTTCATGAAATTGTGCTTACACTACTTTTTAAATCTGTTCAAACAATTATAACAGAATTTGATGTGATTATAAACCATTTTAAAAAAAATAACAGCAATGTTAAAGAAACCTAGTGTAAATAAAAATTCTGATTACACTTTTTATTACAGGATATATGCTATGAAAGTGTCTTGCTTTATATTTTAAATACAGTATTCTTTATTTCCATGATTGTAGTGTCTATAAAAAGCAAATAAACTAAATCTTACTTAAATAAATGACTGTCCAGTACATCTTCAACAATAAAAGATTACTTCCTGATTTTAAATAGAAAAATGCTCAAATTCAAATAAGGCTTTACATTCAGTATAAATCTAGCTGAAACAATTTCTAGGTATTATAAGGCATCAGGAATTAAACTGTACTTCTGACCTGAAATGCATTCTGCCTTCCTGCAGATAGGGATGAACAATATTAACCAAACTTTATCTCATTTTATCAAGGTGTCCATAAACAAAAATGCTAGTTTCCTATTTTTACATCATCTGAAACTAGAATGTACAGGTAGTCCTCAACTTTCCATTTTTCACATTTAGGACCATTGCAACATCCCCATGGTTATATGATCAAAAGCTTGGCTCATATTTGTTCATATATGGTTCATATTCATGACGTTTGCAGTGTCTCAGGCTCGTGTGATCATCTTTTGCAACCTGCTGACAAGCAAAATCAATGGGAAAGCCAGATGCACTTAACAACCATGTGACTAACTTAACAACTGCAGTGATTAACTTAACAAGTGTGGCAAGAAATATGGTTAAATGATGCAAAACACATTTAACAAATACTTTGGTTACCAACAGAAATTTGGGGTCAATTGTGGTCAAGTCAAGGAGTACCTGAACTGCTTTACTTTAATATGATGTAAACTATATACTGTATATATAAATCTTTGGAGTAGTATTTAAACTCCAGTGTCTTGATATTTAGAAAATATCTAAAGATATACTATATCTCCTTGGCCAACCTTTTATTTGATAATTAAAATATTTAATGAATTATTTTAATTATTTTAATTAATTAATTTTTATAAACAATTGTTAATTGTCTCAATGGCCTTCTTAAGTAGAACACAGGACAAAAATAAGAATTGCTATTCCTCCTCCTACTACTACTACTACTACTACTACTATTACAGCATTTATGGTTCAAGTGGTAAAGAGACCCTTATATCCATCCAGCTTCAGGTACCAGAAAAAGGCAAATAAATCTGCATCTGAAAGTACGGATAATCCCCAGGGACTAAAATATTTGGATTTCAGTTTTTACTGAAGTTTACAGAGCAAAAAATTTCCAGTAAAGTAGTGGAACGATGAAAAATCTTATCGTTACCTTAAATTTAAAGATCATTCCAATAACAGGCATATTAAGTTAACATTTTGACAGTATTATGTTAACGGATTAATTAAAAACTGTCTGAAACAGCTCTGCTTTGATCAATTTCCAAATGACCATAGGCTTGTGGCAACTCAAATTGCCTTTGGAAAGTTGTTCATTGTTTTTGAAAATTACAGCTAGAATAGAAGATCATTCCTTCTCC
>JANHFJ010006526.1:34419-44919 GCA_032468195.1 Cerberus rynchops | reverse complement strand
CCCACTTTTTTCTCAGTAATCTCCAGTCTATTCTTTATATCTTTAAATTCTATTTTCACCATTTTCCTTGTTTAACATAAGAACAGCATAAACTCCTAGTTATCCATTTCTTCCTGGTGAGACATCTTGTAGATCTTTCTTGTATCACTCTTTCATTTGGTGATTAATGATCCAACTCTCTCTATATAATTATTTGAAAGTATTATGTCCAATCTCCAAGTCCATAAGTACAACTCTCATCTTTTTGTGTTATGTTTCTTGTTTCTTCTATCCAGTCCCAAAGAGATATTTTTTCTCCTTCTAAGTCTCCTTAATTCCTTTTGTTAGTTCAGATTATTATTGTAATCCTGTGACAAAGTTTTTTACTTCCACTATATTTTAACTATAGCTATAAAATGCTCCTCCCGTCAGCAGGTGGCACTGTGGCATCAAGTTTCTAATGGCAAACAGTCCTTAAAGATTTCTATGTCATTTATTTCAAAAGGTCCAATTTGTAAATTCTTTTAAATCCATAAATCCAGCATCTTCAAAAATGCCTATCCAAGAAAAAATGCCTTTTCAGGTTAGACTTTCAATTTTCTGCATTTTGACAATCAGCTGATGCCTTCCCCTTTCAGCTCTCCTTTCCATTCCTGCTTTTATTTTTATTTTTTTCCTCCCAAGGTAAATTTGCCACCAATTACAAATACCAGTAATTTTAAGAGTCTTTTTTTCTTAGTCTTTTTGGGGTTTATTTTTTAAACAAAAACAGTTCTTCTCACCCAGAACCACAGCTGTTCACAAACTCCACTCCTGCTCTGATCTTAGATGGTCTGTCCCAGTTGTGCCAGCTGTTTGATGGCCATTTCTGACCACCTCCTCATCCTGCTGTGGCTGAGAGGACTTTCAGCCCCAGGATCCTCTGGGAAAGTTGCAGCCTCTCCCTGACCTTATTGGGTGCCCATCCTTTGCTTCACCATCCCTACAGGATGGCTTTCATCTCCCTACAGAGCCCACAAGCAGGGAAGGGCTAGAACAAAAGTGGAGCAACCCACCTTTGTCTCTAGTGGCACTGGGATGTTGACCAGAAGTAGCAGAGTATTATTATTACATAGAAACTATCCTCAGAACATAAAGCAGACCTGTGAAACTTGTGGTCTGTGGGCCGTATCAGGCCATGCCCACCCTGGCTCCTCAAAGGCAAAAAACATTACAATATGTCATGATACAGCCTGCAGTGTGAGCAGGTTTGACACCTCTGACATAAAGGAACCATAGGTTGTAACCATAGATGCAAACTTAACACTAACATCTATTGGCTGAATAATTTTGTAGTTGTTGCAATACAAAATATATGTATTCCTGTTGTGTCTGTGTATGCGCAGATGCAATCTCCCTCAGATCCTCACTCAGAGTGGGAAAAGATTTCAATCTGATTGGACATTTACTGACAGTTCTCTATAAAAGGGACTGCCAGCCTGCAACTCAGGCCGACTGTTCTTGGAGCTCAAATAAAGAGTTTACTTAGATTACTGGTCTCTGCCTCTTTCTTTCATTTTAACAATTCCAGCCTCCCAACTCAAGAACTACTACTTATAATAGTCCCATTTCAGATCTTAGTTCTATTTTCTGTTTCTTATGATTCTTCTTGTCCTTCTTCCTCTTCTTTTTGTTGTCCTGGCTGTCTACAGAGCTAGAGCTGAAACTGCTGCAGCTTTGGCCTTGGTTCTCCAAAGAGCTGGCACTGGAGCTGTTGAGGCTCTGGGTCGGGCTGAGCTGGTGGACCAGGGCAGTGCTGCAGACTTTTCTGGAATCTCTTTTCCATCTCTGGGTTTTAATGCTATGCAAGCAACATAGGACAGATGTTTGGCTGGGATGACTTGATTCCTTCTGGTCAATCTCCTGATTGAAGCCTCTCATGGCCTGGTTTATTCTACTTGTATAGTCTTTCTCAGTTATTTTTTTTTATTATATCAGGACTTCTGTACCCAAGTCATCCATTCAATGTGTGAACACAGTTTGAATGTTTTTTTCTCTTTGGCAGTATTAGCCACCTGATTGAAATTCAACTGATACAGTTCATCTGTAATTTTAGCCCTTGCAAGTAAGATATCCCCTTTTGTGATGACACAATTGTCCCTTTTGAAGATCACTAATTTGGTGAGCTTCTTCACCAAAAAAATATTAGCTTCAAGAGCAGGGACATACAGTACATTTTTCAGAAATATCTTTCTGTGACAGTCTGAGAAATAGGACAGTAAAGAATTCCTTCCCATTCCTTCAGATTCTATTATTTGCCCATTAGCTGTGGTGAATTTTTTCTGTTTTCTGGTCAAGGTGACTAAAGAAATTTCTGTCATTTGTCATGTCATGATAATAGATTTAAGGGCTGAATAGTTAGAAATGTTGGTTCACCTTTAACAGGAAGTTACTACAACTACCAGGGCTGATGCAAGAGGAGAATGACTCAGCTATTTGGTAACTTACCTTTAAGAGGATATATAAGGAAACCTGTAGAGGGTGCTTGTCCTGCTCCAGTCCCAGTGTCATCCCTGACTGCCTGTTTATCTGCTGTTTGTTTCCTTGATTCATTGCTTATTCATTGTGAGAGTTCTCCGTGAAGGTATTTTGCTACAATGTGTATATATCATTGTATAATATTTGTTTTCGTAGATTTTCATGGGTGTAGGTATGCAGGTCTAGGTCTATTTGGGTCTTTTCCCGTGTAAATTTGAGAATCTCTTCGCAATGTTTCGGCGAGATCCCACTCGCCATCTTCAGGTTGGTGCCTTCAGCAGGGGGAGCATAAGGAAACAAGGACAGATATGTGCATGAGGGGTTAAACAGGATGGCCTATATATATTGCGAAGATGAGAACATGTACACATGTAATTTCAGGAGAAAAGGACAAGACACTGACAACAAACACTCTCAGGATGGAATGCCCTTCTATGTCTACTGTCACTATGAATGCTTTGTTTTATAGTTATATTCATCTACAAGCTTTCCCTTAACATACAGTATTCAAATGTTAGCTCATTATCTGGATGTGCATCAAGTGTTGTCATAAGCATTTCATAACTTTCTGCTAAACCACTAAGTAATAGCACTGTGACATGAAAATATTTTATTTCTTCTCCTATACCTCAGGTATTCAACCATTTCCAAGGTGTGCCTTATGTACTGTAATTCTCAACCATTTATTTAAAGTTTCAACTCTGTTGTTGCATATCTGTACTTATGCAAAGACAGATCTTGGAATAAAATGTTTCCAGAATATTATATCATTCTGACTTGAGTTCCACATTTATTGAAGATATGTGTAAATTATTCTATTGCTTTTTTATTTTCCACATCATAACAGATTTTGTATTTATTTGATAAAAAAGTAGTGAGGGCAAATGACATGAGTTTTGTAATTTGTTAACTATCATAGTTACTTTGTATTTTAATCTGATTTATATTCTTTCTTTTAAAGTGATGTTCAGATTTATTAGCTTTTAAATTCCTAAACTGATAAACAAGATGGAGACTAGCTCCTGATAAGAAAGTTTGTTAGTACAAATTGGGGTCTGGCTTATCTCTTATTTACCCTAAACAACCTTTCTCCTTACAATGTATGCCCTTCAGACCTCATTTTAATAAACATGTATGCTATTATCCCATCCAATCAACTTTCCTCTTTCAGATTTCTTTGTTACATTAATTATAAAAGAGTATATAAGCTAAAGTTTGGGGTTCCCTCTTGGAATGAGAGGAGTCCCTTTGGTCTGAATATTCTGATCAATTGTAGTAAAATGATCTTCCTGTCTCGGGTTGTCTCATTGGGGAATATGCACACCGAGGCACGAACCTGAAAAAGCCATATTTGGCCTTCACAAGAGAAGGCAGTCAGTCTGATGAGATTCTTGTATTTCAACAATAAAGAAAACTGCCCGGCCCCATTCATAGTGTTATTTGGGTTCCTTCCACCTGACAGTACAGCACATAAACACACCTGTCTAGCCACCATGTTCCCCAGTTCCACTCCCTGTTAAATATAATATTTTACAATTGTCCAGAACTGTTTAATTGGAGGCCAGAAACAAAGCCAAGGGAATCCAGCAATTCAGATCCTGAACATGTCCCGAATGCTGTAAATAAGGTAGGACCATTTATCAGCATTATGTCTTTGCCAGGATACAGATTATCCAAAAGAGCCAAGATGATATCTTGCCAAGTTACAAATCAGTACATATTCAATAAGGAGGAAAGACTGCCTGTTTCTTTCTGTTTAAAAATGGGGGGTTGCATATCATTTGAATGTTATTCTCTAAATCTAGAGCTTCTTTTTCAAAATTCCTTGCAACATGTTAAGCAGAATCCATTTCTTTCTTAAAATTTTCAATGAAGGGCCATAAGCTGCCTAATATACCAGCAATGCTACATGAAAGCACTTTACTGTTTTTAATTTCTAGATCTCTTACAAAGAAATAATGATTTCCCCCCTACAATAAGTCTTCTTCATTAATGTTTTCTAAAGCTTCGCCATTTAATTAATCCATATGAGTGATGAGAATTATAACAATTATCTCTGGTGGTTCCTAAATTAAGAGTGAATCGTAGGCCAGAGATATTTCATTCGTCTCTATTCAATTCGCTACTCCACCGGGACCTGTTCTTTTATTTGCAGCTATATTCATCCTACTGACTTCAGAAGTAATTTCCATGGCTAAATCCCCTGTGTCCATCCTTTCCTATTTGCAGATAATTTGATTGACAGGGCCAGATGAATTCTCTTGAGATTTCACCAGTGTTCAAACCTGTCTTCATTCTTCTCTTTGTTTTTTGTTTTTCATTCAAATCAAACTATTTTAACTTTGGGGACACTAGATCATGAGGGCAAAATCTTGTACTGAATATTTTGATTTGTACCCAGATTTCACGGAACAACAATGCAATATAGAGAAAACAGGACAAATTACCAAACGCTTGCAGTTGGAAGAGCACAAATTTATTGCCTTAAGGCATTATGAGATAAGATGTTTAGACAAAGTTCTTTTCTGCCCATCTGTAGGCTTTTTATCAATACATATAGGGAGTATAAGAAATTATCAGAGATATGCAACTGTTTAATTTTCTTTGTTTATCATCGTAGGATTAAGATATAATTGCTAGCAAATTTCACCTAAAGTCAAAATTTAAAATTAACTAGTATCAAAAGAATGTTAATAAGATATGCCTTTTTAACATTTATTCATAGTCTAATGTTCCTGGTTATACTTTTCAGAAATTCATATAATTCCACTAATATATAAAATACTCTATAATATTATTTTTAGAAAGAAAATATACATTGTTATCATAATCACTGATTAATAACTAGCCCAAAATTATATTGAGCTACTAATTAGCTGTAAAGTTCTTCAGCCAGAGGATGTATTCATACAGCAGAAAGCTGGATTAATACAATTTCATCACCGATTTAAGATTCATTCAGGAGATATTTTGCTGTTTTGTAAGCATGTGAAAAAAGGGTGAACCAACAAATTCCTTATAAGAGAGCCAGAATGCTAAGTGCGGGGGAGACAAAAAAAAGGGTTAGGAGGACAAGCAGAATTTTTAAAAAATGGGAAAAGAAAGATATTACTAGCATGTCTTAAAAGAAAAAAATGGGATTCTGGCAACCTCTTGTAAAAAATAAATGCTCATTTAGTAACTAAAGAGGAGTTTCACTGATGTAAACAACTTAGCATATCCTATACTATCTGGATTCTTCTTCCTTCATTGCCCTCTACTAGTGATAAAAACCACATCTCCAAAAAGTTTTTGCTTGACAGCAGATAAATTCTAGAGAGAGCCAGTTTGGTCTAGTGATTGAGGCACCAGGCTAGAAAACTAGAGACCATGAGTTCAAGTTCATCCTTAACCAGGAAAGTTTACTGGGTGACCTTGGATCAGACACTCTATCTCAGTCCAACTCCCCTCATAGGGTTGCTGTTGTGGGGAAAATAGGAGGAAGAAGGTATATTGGACATTTTCACTGCCTCGAGTTATTTGTAAAAATAATAAAGACAGGATATAAATAAATAAAAATAAAATAAATAAACTCACACAAGCAGATTCTGCCAACATTTATTAATCAACAATTCAGTTATATGAAAATATCCTTGTGGTGATTTTCACTGAAATAAATGGACAGATAAAAAGCACCATACAAGCTTCGCCCACAAATGATTGCTAATGGTTTGTGTGGTTCAGGGGTAGTTTTGTGTTGTTCATTTTATGGATTGTACTTTTAGTGATCAATGACCAAAATAAAATTTCTATCTAACTATCACAAGACAGTCAAAATAAGCAGATGAAACTCACTGGCAGGCAGAACCACTTTGGCAAGCAAAAATGACCAAAAGCCTCTATTTGTTCATACAATATCATAATTAAACAAAATTTTAGTTTATTATGATAAGTTTCTTGTCTGCATAAATGGGAGACATAACTTTTCTTCATATCTGATATTCCATTCCATTGCTATTAGGCTTAAAATAGAGATATATCAGTTAAGAATTAGGAGGACAAGCAGAATTTTAGATAAAAGTATCAGTATAAGAGTGAGTTTTTCATTTTGAGGAACTAGCATAGAACTTGAAAATATTTTAAAATTTAAATCTCTCCTTCCCCAATATCAAATTATAAAGCATTTTTGTCCAAATATATTTTTGTCCAAATATATTTGACTTCACCCTACATCTGCCATCTGTTTAAAAAGATTGTAGGGCAGGATTTTTTTTAACAATACAAAAGCTGGAAAGTATTTCAGGAAATTGATTTTTAAAATAATAAGACCAATTTGAAATTGAGTTGGTCCACCATTCTATGTCACATAGTGGCTAGCTAGATTGTGGAGTCTTCCATTAATGTAAGCTCAACATCACATGGAACTCTTTAAGTTTTTGAGTCACCATCCTTGTTGCATCAACAATTGCATGAATAAGTTAATGATGATATATAGGTTCTAATCCCCTTTAATATATAGACTGTAATCTTCTTTCTGTTGAATTTCACTGTGATGTTTTGACTATTTTCCTTTCCCAGCCAGGAGAGGGAAAGAGTAGACAAGATTACAGAACAAGCTAGATGAAAACATTTGGTAAATATGTGGAAGACTCCACATTTATTGTCTCAGCTGTGGACCGTCTGAAACCTCTGTGGTGACTCATTGGAAAATAATGTGAATGCTCGTCTATGCTCAAGAAGTTGCACCAGTATGTAAATTAACTTACCAAAATAAGAAAGGGAATATTTTGGATGAGAATTATATGGATGGCATTGATCTTATCCACAATGTAGAAGCTGGTTCATAATATATTACTAGTCAGTGACTTTATTTGTGTACAGCCTGATTATACCATAGTGTACATACAGTAGTTTACACTATATCAATATAGCATATCAGAGGTCATATTTACTTGCTGTATTAGTAATGCACAGTTCATGCCCTGCAAGTTGTGTATTGTTCCTTAAAGTTTTGGATGAGTTCCCCGGAATCACAAAAAGCAGCACTGAACTTATTTGTTGCTACTCCACTAGCCATGGAGGGGTTTGGAATTGGGTGTCATACAAGCTTAGTTAATTATTTTATTATTTTCTGTTTCACATGCCTGACCACTTATCTACATCTCTTCTTTCCTTTCTCTCTTATCTGCTGCCATCATGTTACTGTCACCCTAATTTCACCTCATTCTTTTTCTAATAACTGTTGCAATGTAACGAATGGCCTTGACTTTGTCTGTACC
Source organism: Cerberus rynchops (assembly GCA_032468195.1). Taxonomy (NCBI): domain Eukaryota; kingdom Metazoa; phylum Chordata; class Lepidosauria; order Squamata; family Homalopsidae; genus Cerberus; species Cerberus rynchops. The sequence continues at coordinate 37,165 of JANHFJ010006526.1, read as the reverse complement.
CTCATTTTGTTTTTTCAGTATGGCAAAAGATGGTTCAAAGTTTTTCTAAAGTTGATATTTGATCAAGTGTACCAGTATCTTGTGGCGATCTTGAGGAGAATTCCTGTCAGAGCAATGGCCTCGTCTTTGGGCAGCCTTCTATCCAATCTCTCATTAAGATTACGACATGAGAATTTCCCTGCTAATTCTGAAGACTTCAGACCACCAGCAGTAAAAGAATTCCTCCATGGCCTATATAATATATTAGGAATCCGATCTTTCAGCTCACTAGAGCCCTTTGCATAGATCTGCCCACATCAATCCTCATTATTAAGTCATAGCCTAGTGTCTCTCTAGCTAGAACTGACTGAATCATTGGATGCTCCAAAAACTCAACTTCTATTCATGTCTTTGTCTACTTACAATCCATATTTTGAGTTTTTGGTAGGATATGAAATATTTTTGGTTTTGGTATTGAAACTAACATTTTTTTTTAAATCTTCCATTTTCTAGCAGCATACCTGTTTATGTTCTCTGTGCTTAGCTTCCATTTCCTTCTTCCATATTTAGTAGTATTTCCTTTTGTTTCCAAGTTCTAAACCTATTATTTTATTAAAGAAATGGGGTTTCACCTGTTAAATCTAACCATCCTTTTTAATGAAGATGGAAGCCATGATATCAGTATAGAGGTAAACTCAAGAATCATAGCTGCCATTAGTGGTCTCTGAAAATATTTCACAAAACTTTAAACAATTTAGAAAGCTTGGAAAAATAACTGAAAGACTATTTAATAACTCAAGCACTGTTCATGAAATATTTACCTACTATTTCAGTGTGGTATGAATAAACAACTGTTTTATTCAATGAGAGATAAATCACTATAGTCAAGTTTAATTTTGTTTTTCAATGAAGCTACTTGCTTCATATCCATCAGGGAATTTAATAATGGCTTCATTAATTCAGAAAATCTGTTGCACGACTAGAGAAAAAAAATTGAGAAAAGCAATATAAAATAGATCAATCTCCCTACAATTTCTTAATCTAGTATGTATATTTTACAGTTATACATGGTATGTTTCATTATTATTTTATTGTGAATTTTATTGTGACTCTTAACCATAGCAGATTGCTAAGTATGTTGTGTGTGATTTCTATTTTTTGTGGCAACGTTGTTTTGCAATGGCACATAGTCAAAATGAGGATTGGTGACAGGCAGTAGGAGAATGTGTTGTTAAAAATGTTGAAAACTGTGTGTGGATGACACAAGACAAAGGATTTGGTGATGATGCCTGAATCATAAGCTGGAATGGAGAGGTTTTGGGATGACTGCCTCAGAGTTTTGGGTGCCTGAGCCAGTGATGGAATTCAATTTTTTTTACTATTGGTTCTGTGGGCATGGCTTGGTGGGCGTGGCTGGGTGGTCGTGTGACTGGGTGGGAAGTTTCTGTAAGCAGGGTAATAAAGATTAGGCTAGAAGCAACACCAGAATGTTTTTTCCTGCTTTCCTTACAGGATTAACCCTGTAAAGTGGAAAAAAAACAAAAGGACATTTCTTCTAATAACTAGTTCTCCGAACTGCTTAGAAAATTTACTACCGGTTCTAGTGAACCTGCTAGAACCTGTTGAATTTCACCTCTGGTTAGATTCCTGATAACCAAATCTATCTACAGCTACCAGCTAGCATCTACTGTCCTAATGAAAATGCAAATCTGTGCTGGTAGTCCACTTAGACAATGGTAGTAATTTTACATAAGCTCTTTTTCTTAGCTGTACAAGCAGTTTTCAGGAGTTGTATTGATGCTGTATCCCTGTAGATTTAGGCTAAATTTATATATATACAGTAACATCCTGGAATAATTTTATGCAAAAATAAAACATAGGGTCAGACCTACATCATTATAATTCAAGCTGTCATATTAATTATAGATCCCAAGGATCTTTTCCATGAGATAAATGCAAAGTGAGATACTGGTTAAAAGGCCATTCCAAAAATAGAGATGTCCCCAAGCTACTGATTGATCTATGAGAAAAGTTAATGTCATACTATGAACTACAGGAATCTTATCATCAATCAGTCATTTGCACATGAACTATATCATTATTTATTTGCATGATCTATTTTCTTTTTACTTAAGATTTTCTTCAAATACAAATGTTTTTAATATTCAGCTACCAGATATTATTCTTCACTGTTAAATTAACCAAATGGTTAATTACTGCTTCTTAAGCGAAAAGATTAGATATCACAACTATATGAAGGAAGCATGCAGTGCGATACCCCAAGGTTCTGTCTTAGGCCAGTCAGAAAGATCTTGACCTCCCTAACAAAAATGCATTTCATTGGTAACAAAAGCAAGATCTTACATTTAGATAAGAAAAATTAATGCACAAATATAGAAAAAAGTGGTATTTAGTTCAGCAGCAGTAACTGTGAAAGGGTTCTAGATGTCCTAATGGTCAGCCACTTAAGTATGATGAACAGTATGCTGCATCTACAAAAAGATGCAGTCCTAGGCTGCATCAATAGACAGCTAATCTCAAGATCATGTGAGGTACAAGTACATTGTACTGGTAAGACCACCTTTGGAATACTGTATCCAGTTTTGGTCACCACAACACAAAAAGATGTTGAGACTCTAGAAAGAGTGCAGAAAAGAGCAACAAGAGCATATGCACCGAAGACAAATTCTTTGTGTGTCCAATCACACTTGGCCAATAAAGAATTCTATCTATCTATCTATCTATCTATCTATCTATCTATCTATCT
>JANHFJ010006522.1:570058-586908 GCA_032468195.1 Cerberus rynchops | reverse complement strand
CACTGGCATTGCCTATTCAACCTTGCCCTTGCCCTGACTACTTGACTGTTGCTGGAGGAAGTGTCCAGTTCTGTGCCTTTTGTGCTTTGCATCCTCAGCTGTTTTCCTGTACTTTGTGTATGCCTGTTGGACTCTGTTATGCAGTGAGTCTTGCTGTACTGAGCTTAGACTCCAGAACTGTGCAACGGGGTTGCTTTCTGAGGGCCTATTTGGGGGAGGGGGTTGAATAAACACCTGCAGAACTCTTGCCAAACATGTGTGGGTGTGGGATAGTGCATATGCACTTACTCAAAAGTGTGCTCTACTCTTTTGCCCAAAAAAGATAGCTGACCAATGTCTATAATTTTACCTAGATTTCTAATGGCTTACTTTCAAGTAAATCAGATTCAGTCAGTCAGTCAGTCAGTCAGTCAGTACATATCTGATCATATCTCAAAATGGGACTCTGGGTGTTTCATTAACAAACAACCAAACCACTTAAAACTTTTAAATAATTAAACATACAGTATATATGTACAAGATTGCAAGAATGATATAGCTGACATTCAGGCTCCCTACCGCCAGGGGATTAGGGAATCCCCTGAGGATGGAAACTAAATGTAGTAGTACTAATACTAGTAGAATGTATTAGTACATGAAGTATCAAGTACTAATATATGAAACATCACTGGGAGATGAAAACTGAACAAAGACAGAAACAACCTAGAACTAAGGAGAATTTAAGAATGATCAACCGGCAGAAGAACTTGCCTTCAGAAGTTGTGGGTGCTCAAACACTGGAGGCTTTTTAGAATAGACTGGACAACTATTTGTATAAAATGACCAGGGACTTGGACTAGAAGACTTCCAAGGTGCCTTCCAACTCTGTTGTTCTGAATTGATGAGGGGAAAATTGAGGATTTTCTGGAAAAATAAAGCTTTTGGCCAACCTTACCTCAGTGTGAAGACCTGTATGAACTGGCAGAACTAAAATTCACAATAGACAAAAACATGGTCAGGGGACATCAATGAGCTAAAATTTCCAGAGAAAATTAATGGTATCTTCTAATGCACTGAAAGGAACTTGCTTATGGTTTGGCTAAATTTTCATTCATTCCTTCTCATATATATTGCTATAGTCTAAAGCAATTTACAAGACTTTATACAATATTAAGGAATTTAAGACATACGTTGTATCAATTAAAATAAAATCAATTAAAATAAAATCAGATCACAAAAATCAAATCCAGATTTAAAAAAGGGAAATAAAATTAGAAGAGGTCCAAGTATGACTACAACTCTCTGAAACAGCTTGGTCTTTAGATCTTCTTGAAGGCTATCAGGCAGGATCCAGCCTGATTATTGGGAAATTGTTCCATGGAACCAAAGCTGCTACATTTATGTACATTTTAACTATAACAGTCCTGGAGACAGTTCTATCTTCAACAATTGGGATTGGGGGGAGGGGGAGAAAGAAACTTATAATTTTAAATTTTATATTTTTAAAATATAATTTTCTGAGAATAGTGAATGAATTAATCATTCTCTGCATTAATCTGTCAAATATAAGTTTTGCCAAATTTATTTCATTTTTTTTGTACAGGTAATTTTATTAATAGATTGAGAGAATACTTTTTTGCCCTAGAAAGATGAGCATCTCATCCTGCAGCAGCATCCAAGATCCCCCTCCTTCCACTGAAGCTGCCCTGCAGATGTGCATTGCAACCGGGAAGGTTTAAAGCCAGCAAGGATCTGACCACCTGCACAAAGGACCAACTTGTCTCCCCACTGAAGTAGTACCTATTTATCTACTTGCACAGAACATGCTTTCAAATGCTAACTGGGCAGAAGCTGAGGCAAATGATGGAAGCTCACCTTACCATACTGTGCTAGGGTTTGAACCACTGGGGCCGAGACCATGCCATTGAACCACCATGACTTCCATTAATATCCCACCTAAATTATATCTAACACATATTCCTCCTCCTGTTTTCCCCACAACCCTGTGAAATGGGTTGGGCTGAGAAAGGGTAGTTGGATCAAAATTACCCACCTGATTTTCATAACTAAGACTGGACTTGAACTCATGGTCGTCTTCTTTCAAGGCCTCATGCCTTAACCACTAGACCAAACTCTAAATAGCCTGCTGGATAAATATGGATGAGATAATTTTATAATACTAATGACCTTTCCAGCTTTGAAATTCACTAGGAAAAACACTGAGTTCAGATGATATCTATATCAAATTTCCTAGGAAAGTCAACTGTGTAATCACTAATCTTCTTACAAAATTATATCAAAATATGTCATAAGGATATTGTAAATAATCAGTATAATACTTGTTATATAAAAAGAGTTCCATGGAGAATCCAGCAAGTACAGAGCAGTTACATTAACAGCTGATCTGTATTAAAGATAAAGATATCAAACACATGGAAGAAAACGTCTTGCTGGATAAAAATTAAATAGCTTTTCCAAAGCAATACAGCCTCAATAACCTTTTAGATACTCTGCCAGTGTCAACAAATTCTTAACATAACTCCACTAAAAACTGCAAAATTAATTGCCAGATCTAAATATATCCTCTTACAGACTGCTAACAGTTAAAGAAAGAAAGCAAAAATATTGCAGTACAAGTTCGAGATAGATATCACAGGGCCCTAATCTTTGTCCATTATCCAGCATAGCTAGGATAGATGAGAATTCTGGTACATCACTCATTCTGAATAGAAACTAAATGTTCTGGCAATGGAAGAATTAAACAGTGGGGTTTAGTCAAGGATCTGTTTGGAGATTGCAACATTTTAATTTACTAATCAAGTAATAAGGAATTAGAATTAGGGAAAGAGATGATTAAAGTTAGAAGTGACAGGAAAGGACTCCCAATGGATTTCTTCAGATGTATTCATTTATATTTTTTAATGGCTACACAACTTAGAGTATTACTCTGGATGGCCCACAACAACAATAAAAACCATTACAAGGTCTAAAAACAAAGTCCTAAAATGTGCCACCTCAGTCAACCGGTTGGGATGTCCCAGATTCCAGCCAATAAGTGCACCTAGACAAATTTGAGCTGATAGCATTTGCCATGCAGTGAGTGTGCATGCTTCAGAAATAAGGATGAAGACATGTTTTGAACCTTGGACACTGCACCTACCTGTTCCTCACTCAAGCACACACAGTTTTGTTCAAGCATGTGCATGAATCTTAAGAAAGATGCCACTGGGTTAAGAGCTGCATTTTACAGAGGTGCTTTCTTTTAATGGTCTGGTTTATTAAAGCAGCTACTTTTTTTTTTTTTCAGGCAAAAGTGAGAAAAAAATCCTGCAAGCTGGAATGAAAAGAAGAGAGGTGAAGTGCTCCCTTTGCCTGAAATTCCAGGCAGTTCTTCCTTTTTTTTTATTTTTGAAGCATGCTCAGCTCTTTTAAGCATTTTAAAGTATGAACAGGTTGCTGCATAACTATTCAGAGTTTGCTGGAATTGGGGGAGGAGGCAGAATACGGCATTGACATGAGCTTTTGAAGAGTAAAATAATTTGCAGAAGGCAGGAAAAAAAGCTGCCAAGATTACACAAAAACAACACTAAGCACAATAAGATTTTGTCATCATTCTGCAGTTAATGCCTTTACATAAAAAGCTACAGATCAAGATGGATAAAGTGTATATTTGTCTTTGTCTACATCTATGTGGTTTGCCAAGCAGATTTTTGTTGCTTGAGCAAATGTTCCTTTCCAGGTGCTAATGGGAAAAAAAGCACCCCACCCCCCATATCTTTCTGTGTTCTACTTATAATTTTAACAATAATCACTAAAAAGCAAAGGCAATTCAACCTCGTGGTTTTGGATGTTGTTTTTCTACCCAGAGAATATGCAATTACTCTGAAAAGAGAGATGTGTCAAGCTATCTTTGAAAATTATAATTTATTCTCTTGCTGGCATGAGGACAAATTAAAATCATGCTCCATCAAATCAACACATGTTCCATACAAGGCTCTTGCTTAGAGTGGAAAAGATGACCTGTCCTTTTCTTCCTTCTCTCTAGAAATGAAGAAAGGGGTTCAGAATTTTGTTTCAGTTTTGGAACTTAATGACGTTTGAGTGCAGGTCATGATATCTCCTTAAAAAAATAAAATATGAAAAATCCTCCATGAAGATCCACTGTTATTATTTCAAATGAATTAGCCTGCATTTGTCATGCAAGAACCAGTTATTCTTGTGACATCTATCCTACTTATGACTTTGATTGTTATTGTTTTTTCCTCTTCCACTGGCAATCTCATCTCAAACAATCTAAGCATCAGAGCTCACTGTAACAGCATTGCCAAAAAGGCATTAAGAGTTCTTAACCTAATCTTGCAAAGTTTCTTCTCTGGTAAGACTGTACTGCTTACCAGGGCATACAAAACCTTTGCCAGACCAGTTCTTGAATACAGCTCATCCATCTGGAATCCACACTGTATATTGGACATTAACATGATTGAGCGGGTCCAGAGGTATTTCATGAGAAGACTACTCCTCTCCTCTACTCACAAAAGAATCCCTTACACTACCAGACTTGAAATTCTGGGCTTAGACAATCTGGAACTACGTCGCCTGTGGTCCGACCTAAGCACAGTACACAAAATTGTCTGCTACAACGTCTTACCTGTCAACTTCATCTTCAACCACAATAATACCCGGGCAAACAATTGTTACAAACTCAAGGTAAACCACTCTAAATTCGATTGCAGAAAATATGACTTCAGCAACAGAGTGGTCAATTCCTGGAATACTCTACCCAACTCTGTTGTCACATCCTCAAACCCTCAGAGCTTCAACATCAAACTGTCCACTGTGGACCTCACCCCATTACTAAGAGATCTGTAAAGGAGGAGTGCATAAGTGCACCAGTGGGCCTACCGTCCGTGTCTTACTGTCCCCATTTATTTGTACTGACTTCCTTTGTTTATATTCATGTTCATACCTATACTTGTTATCTTGTAAATGTTTGACAAAATAAATAAATAAAATAAAATCTGGCTATCATCTTTTTCTTTCCTGCTCCCACCTGTCTATTCCCTTTCCCTTCCCATCTTTCAAATTCCCATTTGTACTTCTGTTTTCACTCTGCCTTTATTAAAAGTTCTGGTTCTTTGATTATATTTATTTTAATTGTGTTTAAAAAGCCCAATTGCATTTTAAAACTGTTGTGGTAAAATCCAGTCAAGTTTGGGAAAATCTGAATTGAAAGGCTGAACATCTTGACTCAGGATTCTGTCTCCTTTTACATTTTATTTTTATTTTATGCAACTGCTTTGTGAAATGGAGATATCATGTCTCATTGGTTTAATCACAGAATATATAGAGATAATTCCTTTGGGTAGTGACTGCAAGAAACTTAACCTTGTTGCTATTACTAAAAGCCAAAGAGTAACTGTTGTATTGACTTGAGATTTCTGGAGCTATAATTTTGTTATATATTGACTTGAGATTTCTATAACTATAATTTTGTTATGTTTTACTGTATCATTCATGTTTTCTAAACCTATATTAGATCTTCGATCATACTGTAATATCAGAGATATTTATTCTCTATCAGACTTCATCTAGCTAGTCATCAACTTACAGCCAGAATAGGGACCCGAATTTCCATTGCTAAGCAAGGAAGTTGTTCACTGAGTCGCACTAGATTTTATTACCTTTTTTGCCACGGTTGTTAAGTGAATCACACAATTATTTAGTAGGCTTTCCCCATTAACTCTGCTTGGTGGAAGCCAATGGTAAGGTCGCAAATGGTTATGACATGATCCCAGGACATTGCAACATCATAAAGATATATTATTGTTGTCAGACATCTGAATTTTGATCTTAAGATATACTGCTATGATCGTAAGTGTTAAGAACCAACTATAAGTCACTTTTTTCAGTGCCATTGTAACTTTGAACAGTCACTAAATGAATGGTTGTAAGTGGAAGACTACCTGTAATAATTCTAACTTGAATCCTAAACAAGGTAAGAGGAGAACAATATGGGGTTTGCAACTTCAAACCATATATTTTTAACATGTTAGTTGAGTCCTGGTCAGAATATGTAGCTGAGAAAAATTTTTTATACCTATGTAGTAGAAATATAGACTGAAAACTCTGGGAGAAAGAAATTTCCTCCCTTTCTGGGAAGATGCAGATTTCCTTCTTTGAAAAGTAAACAATGTTGGATTGTTTTCCTGCTTTTCTACAAGATGTTTACTTTTATTTGTGACATATTTGTCATTTGGTATTATGACAAAGATCATGGATCTAAGGGATTATTTTTACCAAACAGGAAGTGAAAAAAATCAAATAATCACCAAAAACATTACAAGTCTAGATTCTGTTTTTCTGCATATTCTTTAAAAAAAAATGATGCCAATAAACGCAGACTCTTTATAGCAGGCCTGCCACCAAAAACGATTTTCACAAACATTAGATTAGTGCTCACTTCCATACAATATATATTTTGTACATAGAAAATTATCATGTGAGACTAACTTTGAATTGTACTCTCTGAAGTGCCAATTCATTATATACTGGAATTTGGCTGATTGGTTTCATTTGGCAAAATATTTATCATGTGAGATTACACTGAAGTGGTGATTACATAAAATAGATTTATTTTCTCCTTTCCCTTTTGAGTCCTTGGTCTGAGGACATCTATCTTGTTGGAAAGACAAGGCGAAAGCCTGTGAGAAGAAGGGAGAAATAGGGTTCAGTGTAGGCATTGTTGGGTACATATGTTCCAGAAAGCTCCTATCACTATAATCTGGGATCCATTGATGCTTACTAGGTCTCCCAGGTATTTTTTAAATATTCGCTTGTATGGTTTAGCAAGAGTAAAATGGTAGATTAGAGTTCTTTATCTGTTTCTTTTGGTTGATAGATAAAACAAAAAGGGAAAGGGCAAATGATGACTTCCAAATTGGGCCACTTAGTATATCACAGTGAACAATAATGTACTCAAAAGTGAAAGAAGGTAATGGATTGATGGGAAATTTCCATAGCAATCTGACTCCTTCCTCAAGAAAAAGCTATATGATCTCAGGTTGTATGGTGTCTCTGGACTTGTTTGCAGGAGCACTTGTATGCAAAAGTTATCTTTATCCTTAGCTATATTTTTTAATAAAATCTTCTTTCAGCTGTTCCCATTAGGGGTCGCCACAGCGAATCATCTGTTTCCACCTAACTTTTTAAAATAAAATAACATATTTAATTGTCATGCATCTTATTACACTTGTGGACCTATTAAATATATTCTGCATTCAGATTGGCCTCTGGCCATTTTCAACTGAAAAAAACATCCTGAAGCAGTCTTCTTTACTTCAAGAAGCATGGAAGACTTGCCCCACATGAATTTAAAAAAAAAATCAAACTGATCTTCTGGGGGAGAAAAGCTCATCAGATCAATCATGTGCCACCATCTCAACATTCCATTCTGGAATGAATTTACTCTTTGGGCTAAGGAAAGTTAAACAAAAATTAATCTTGCAAATCATTCTATTTTATTCATGAATCTGAAAAAAGAAAATAGCAACCAGAATGATTCAGCCACGTTTGTTTTGATCTGGTTTACCTCAATAATATTTCATTTAAGTGCATCTTAAATTTACAGGCATGCAAGTTGGTCCTGTCAAGTCGACTGCTTGTTTATTTAAAATATTTATCCTGGCCTTTACTGCAAATAATTTTGAGTCAGTTTATAAATTAAGATGACAACAAATAGGATAGTAATATAATTAAAATGTATAAACAATAGCTGAAAGGATTGTTTCATCCTTTTAATCCTTTATCATCAAGCTGGATAGAAAAGATAACTTTTTGGTTCCTGATATCAGAGGGGAGAAAAAGTCCAGACAGTAGAAAAACAGGTACTGTATGTCCTGATGGAGAACTTAACTCCAAAATATTTATTTGGAATCAATCAAGCTGTCATTTGTTTTAAACAATTTTTTCATAATCTTAACATTCATAAAGGTATGCTTGACTAAGTTTCCTTTATATGCAACCAACACAGACATTGGAAGGGACATAGAATTCAACTGCATTTCATGGAAAAAGCATGAAATCTCTTTTAGCTTGGTTCATTCCAACTTGTTAAGCCATTAGGATATTATGCTTATAGACAACAGTAAGGGTAATATTGCACAGATATTTGGATGTTGTCCAATTATGCCTTTCATTGCAGATTTTGGTATCTGAATGGACATGGGTAAGAACCAATGGTTAAGGCACCAAGTTAGTTACACGGAGAATGAAAGTTCTAGCTCCACCTTAAGCACAAAGTCAGAACTCTCTTAGTACTAAGAAGAATGGCAAGCCATTTTCTAAAAAATTCTTCCAAGAAAACTCCAGGGACTAGTTCATACAATCATTAGGAGTCAAAAATGACTTGAAGGCACACATACACAAGTACACTTATATGTTTGCTGCACACAATTAATTTTATAGCTATGTCCAATGATTTCTACATGTTTGAGCAGTGTGGGTTTGCCTCACATCCTGTTAATTAAATATTGTCACCTTGTGCGTGTCAGGGTTCCAGCTAAACTCCTCATATCCATTCAGCACTCAGAGACAAAGTTCTTCCAAGTAAGAATTTCAATTTCAATTTCAATTTCAATTTCAAATTTATTGGTCACATACACAGTCATACATGGTACGATATGCAGTGAAATGCTTACGCAACCGTGGGTAAGTTAGGTAGGAAGGGAGAGTGGGGGTTACAAAAATAGTTAAGGGTAGTTGGGAAGGTTGGGAATTTATTAAAGAAGTCATGTCTACCTAAGTAAAATTCACAATCCATCCCCCTTCACCCGTCATAGCATCACATTGCCCAATCCAACAAGGTTAAAAGAGAAACCACTTCTTCAGTCTACACCTTCCAGGTGCCAGTTGACCCAGCCTTGACACTCTCCAAGAATATTATTTAGATCACCAATTATTCTCTAAGAAATTACCCCTCCCAAATTCCCAGGCACTAACAGTGGCAGCAAAAAAGTGTGTGCAAATAATATGGCTTCCAAAGCTGACAGTGGGGCAGAGCTGACATGCACAAGGTGACAATATTTAATTAATGGATGTGAGGCAAACCCATGTCTACAAACATGTAGAAATCATTGGACATAGCTATAGAATTAGTTCTGGAATTCAGACAACTTTCTGAGTTGATGCCTTTGCCTTTCTGGTTGATGCCCTTGTCCTGTTGAATAGTATACACCCAGAGATATGTAGGGTGCCCACTCTCCTGGATGTATGGAAGGCTTAATATTTATAGTATCTCAGTTCTGCGATAAAATTGTGAAGACCCTGTTATATTTTTTATTGTTGTTTACTCTGGGCTGTTAAGTTTTGTTGTCATATTTTAAACTGTCTATTTAATTATCTATTCCAATGTCAGCCACCCAGAGTCTTTTGCCATAATAAATCTAAGCAATCAGCAATATCAGCAGCAATAACAAAATGTTCTAAAATGTTGGAAAACACCATGATAGCACATCCAGTATTTCCAGCTTAATTAAGGTGTTTTGTAATTACAGAACTCCTCTTATATCTCAGCAGTTTTGAACATTGATATATATTCTTGAAACCTGATGCCAGAAATCTTTTTGTAGCACAGAAACAAAAGGGAAGCATCTATCCAAGGACAAATGAAAAGAGAATATAGTCTTTCACTTCTCAGTCCTTTCATTCACTTTGAAAAAGATGCTTAGTGGAACTTCCAATAAGGCCATGGTGAGCTAGACATTACTGTCTTAGCAAGATGGTATTTGCAGTGGAGACTATGGCCAGACATTGGATCATGGCTGGCAAAAATATCTCCAGACAAAGGAGAGATTGGGAGATTGTCCACATACACTCTGGACAGCCACTGTTAAATATACTGCAGAAATCAAGGTTTTTGTGGTTTGCTTATGAGTCTTGTGGATAGGAGTAAAGGAGTGACTACTAAGTCACAGTCTGCAAACTTTATGAACAAAAAGCTTTACTGAATCTCATTGAAATTATTTTTTACTGCTTATAAAATATTAAGACCCTTCAGAACAGCAAGTTTTAATTGTGTTCAATGGGTGAGTTTCCTTTTTCTTTCTTTTTTTAAAAATAAATACAAGTTTAAGGATTTAGAAAAATGTTATTTTTTTTAATAAACAGGAAGAGGGTATTTAAAGTGTTGCTTTTGGAAAATTAAAAATGATCTAAGTCCATAAGGATTAAAAAAACTCCTTGAAATTAATAATAAGAATCTTTCCCATGGAAAACTATGATTGTTTCAGGTTCTTTTGGGGAAAAACATGATAAGATGGAGATTCTCACTTATTACTGAATTCTGGACATGAAATGGAAAAAGAAAAAACAACAACTAGAGATTACAGTTAAAGAAGAGGAATATTCAGATTTAACATGCCAGTACAGAATGGAGCAAAACACTCTAACCATGTATATTTTAAGGGGATTTGTGAACTATGGACTCAGAAATTAATTTTTAAAAATATGGTAAATAGAAGAGGAAGAAAGTATACTAGCTGAAATTAAAGTTGATTTGAATGTGAACTTAAATATGCCAAATTATAATAATAAAATGGAAAAATATGTATAAATGAACCAGTTGATGTCTTAATATTTAAAAATAGCATACAAGTATCAAATCAGAAGAGAGATTCAGATAATTTTCTTATACTAAAAGAGGTCTGTTAAAGTTTTGAAAGATTTGCTGAGAGAAAATTGAAGATTAAAGAAATCAAGTTTGAATATGTCATTTGAAGGGATTAAAAGCCAAGATAGTTAAAAGTACATGAAAGGAATATAGAGCTGGCTTATTTGATCAAAATTAAAATAGATATGCAGTTATCTCTGGTAGACCTTAATAGGCTTTTATTAACTAGGAGTGAATGAAGATATTTTAAGATTGTATTTATAGTTAATATGTGAGTTGTGGGAAGAAGAGAACCTTTTTAAGAGATGGTGATAAGATCCCAAAATTATTTGTACTTGTCATTCTAAAGGGGGAATATACTTTTTCTGTTTTATTCTTTTCTCTCTTTTCTTCTATTTTCTGCAATTTCTACTTTTTTATTTTCTGTAGTTTGTATTAGTTTGTATTTTTTTTTCTAACTCTAACCATTAATACAATTTTTCAAAAATAACAGCTTAATCTTTTCTAAATTTAGGGAGAAGATGGGAGCAAAACTTTTAGTGGACAAATTGATTCTTTGAAGATTTTCTTCATTTTTTTACTGGAAACGGGATGACTTCAGTTGCAGACTTCGGATTGAATGTGACTGAGCAATCAAAGTCCTTTTCTCATATTGTAATGACATCCATTAGACTATACATTAAAAGAGGACAGAGTTTTCAATGCTTGCCTGCCATATTGTAAGCAGGTTGCTGTTTCAGATGTGCAAGTGAGAAAATAGAAGGAATGGCACCAGCCATTTTTGCTTATAAATTTTCTGGTTTATTTTCCAAAGTCTACCATAAAACAGGATGAAGTAGCAGTAGATGAGAAAGCATTTGGACTGATAATCTGGGAAGCTGTATCTATTATAAGAATGCTGATAAGAACATTTTTCCCATCTTCCTAAAATCTTCCAGATTCTATGGATTTTTTGTTTTGAAGCCTGGCATGATACAAACTGGAAGGAATGCAGATTGCGACAGGCACCAAATGGTTAATGATTATAACATCAACTAATATGCGCCCTAATTGTATGCCTATTTTAGGGATGTTTCCCAGCTGTCTTAGAAATCATGCCCGCAACTGTCACTTTTTACATTTAGATCAGGCATGTCAAACATGCGGCCCGGGGGCCACATGCGGCACATTGCAAGTGCACCTGCGGCCCACACAGACAATATTTTACATGCCACCTTGGATCCTTCTTGAGCAGAAAGGTGGGGTAAATATTTTGAATCAATAAATACAATTAAGTAAATGAGTAAACAGGAAGGAGAATCCTACACACTGTCCTGAGTTCACTGTTGAAAAGGCAGTCTAGACATGTAACAAATAAGCAAAAAAGCATCTGAGACTCCCTGAGCAAGTTGCAAGAGAAACACCTCTCCCCTGGAGTGACAGCAACTCCTCCTTAGCCTGGCCAGAGGAGCCAGTCAGGCGAGGCCAATACTTGTAACCTGACCTGCGCTGCCGCTGGCGGCATGTGTTTTCTGCTTGTCCCGCCATCCCAAGAGCAAGACAGGCCGCCCTCTGAGTTGCCAAGGGCGAGCCCAGCCGTTGCAGCCCAATTGAAGAGAGTGCGGCCCTCATCATAACTCAAATGTGACAATATGGCCCTCGAAGAACTCTGAGTTTGACATGCCTGCTGTATGCTGTAGTGAATTGAATTTGATTTTGAAACACCAGTACTTTAAAGTATATGGCAAATTATTCTGAAATAAAGGAATGAAGAAGTGTTATCTGATGCATGCAGAAATAAGTAAAAAGCAATACTTAAAATCCGATGCAGAGTTACTCAGAAATATGTTTATAGAGCTTCAATGATCTTATTTCCTATATATTTGTTTAGAATTGCAGTTTGATTATATTAAATTTTGACTACAAAGTTGCCTTTTGCCTTCTAACAAAAATGAAGAAAATATTATAAACTGAATTAATGTATTGATATTAATCAATTCAATACACTATTGATCAATACAAAGAATAATCAGATCAGCCATAACTGTGCTCCTAGGATTAAATAAATAAACTAACTGATGCAAATTAGTTCCTAAAAATAACCAAAATACCTTCTTCTTCACTAGATGTTTTAGGACAACCATGAGGAAGATACGTCAGCTGTACTTTGCGATTTATGCCAGAAAAATGTCCATACCTAAAAACAGCAGTGAAAAATATTATTTTAATATTAATAATCACACAATATTGGTAAAGGAAATACAAAAGATCAGATGAATTGAAAATTTAGGATATTGCAATACAGCTATAACAAAGTACTGGTAGATTTTAACTATATTTTTCTGTATGGAGAGAAAGCAACCATATTTACTGTTCAAACATTTAACCAAAACACAACAAAAATGTGCAACCCACAGATGACTGTATTTTTACCAAGTTTTATTTTGTATGTACTTTACTATATACAGTATACTCATGGAAAAGCCTATCTGTGAATAAATTAAACCTGATTTTTTTGGATGCATTTTGGCACCTAAAATTCTTGTTTATCTGTGGGTTCACTGTCTTATATAATTAGCAGAGATCAAGAAAATAAATAAAACATATTATCTTTCTACTGTAATTTTCTGTCCATCCTTTAATAATGTAATAATTAATATAATTGAAATAAATTGGCCTCATAGAAAAAGATTTCATGCATGCAGAAAGTTTAATTAATGAGTGTAAAGTGTACGAATACAGATAGTCCTTGAATTATGACCATAATTGAGCCCAAATTCAGCAAAAACCTCAAATTAGAATGGGAGAAGAGGAATGCAGGACCTCTTTAAAGTAACCACGTTTTTCTACAGGCTTCTAGGCAAGCTTGAAACAGATGTAATTGCTTTAAAGAATCATACTGAAGATGGCTACTTAATAAATAACTGCATACTTTTCTGCTCATATAGAAGTCTGCAAAAAAGGCATGATTATTCTAAAGAGGTCCTGACCTCTTGCACATTCTGAAACACATATTCCATCACCTATCTCACTTCCTTGCTAATTATAACCCACTCTGGGGAAAAAATCCAAATAAGTTTTTAACATTGCTTTTATATTTTGCTCAAAACAGAAATGGGAGCCAAAGTTTTTGAAAATATCATGATTGCTCCAAAAGAAAGGCTACCATGAATTGAAATTAAGAGGTTCACCCTGATCCTTTAAAGCAGTCTGGTGGCCAAGATAGGAGGGCAGGGGAATTAGACTGCACAAGCGGAAGGCCAGTACACACATGTGCTCACACATCTTGAGTGGAGCTAAGCTGTGCATGTGTGCCAGCCTGCCACTTGTGTGAGTGGAGCTGCATGCACACATGCATGCTGGCCTACCTCTCGCATGGCCCAGTTCCGAATAAGCCATGGAGGTGAGGACCCCTATTTTAAAGAAACATTAGAACAAAAAAAATGTTTTCTTTATCATCATCGTCTCAGTGAATCAATACAACCAATTTCCTTTCAGACAAATAAAGCAACAGTCAGAATTAGGTTTAAATTAGCAACTGATCTAACAAGGTAAACTGGACTAGTTCCAAACTTACAGATGTACCTATAAACACGATTAGGCGATCTTTACATAGTAGTCTTAAAATGTGTTTTTATTACATCAAAACACTTGAAATAAAATACTTACATCTCCAACACAGTCTTTAACTGTTCAAGTTTAGATTTGTTTTCTTCAATTTCAGAGTCATTATTCTGTCCTAGCTCTATTAAGAGCTGTCTTGCAATATCAAGTACTTCCTAAAAACAGTGGTAATTTTATAAGCAGTTCACAAAAATGGATAAGTGTACAAGTGTCTAAAAAGATATAACAACAACAACAACAACAACAACAACAACAATAATAATAAAAGAAACTTTACCTGTAGCTGCCTAGGCTTCTTCAGCTTTAATTTCCCAGACTTATACCCATTGCATTTTTCAAAAAGATCAAAAAACCTTTAAAAGAACCAGGGAACGGTTAAATTATTTCACAATATAACCAGATACACATCCTAGCATTATCTGGTGATAATGGCACAAATATAAACTTTCCATGGATTGATAGATAGAATTGGTATTTGTTTCATTAAAAAAAATAGTTCTTTCCTGAATACTATCTCAAACCAGAATTTGGATTATCTGAAAATTCAGTGAGGTTCATAGTTACAATTTTTTAATTAATTAATTAATTAATTAATTAATTAAAATGTATATAGCATCCCATCTCATCATGATGACTTTTAACATTAATTAAAAACACAGTCTTACAACATAATAATATAATCCAGCAGCCATGCTGAAAACTATAAATAACTATCAACATAACCATCCCACATCCCAATGCCATATTCTGATCCCCTTCCCAATGACATAGCTAAACAGGATTAGGGCTAATCTATGCCAAATCTGGAGGATGATATGCCAAATGTGTGAGCCACCACAGAAAAGGGTCTCTCCCTTGGTCCCATCAGATGGAACACTTTAAAATGAAGTCACAGCATGCCTCTTCCACCAGATTTGATGAGAAAGGTTGGTGAGAGCTGGTCTCCCAAATAACCCATCCCATGCTATGAACTTGATAGATAACTACCACCACCCTTATGCGAACCCAGAAGCACAATGGTAAGCCAACACAACTCATAGAACAGAAGTGTACCAATCAAGGAACACACATAAACTATGAATGAAGACGAATATATGTATCTCAGGATAATATGGCAGGATTCAGTCTGGATCAGTCACCAGAGATTTTGTCTTCTGAGCTTTTGAACTCTTGCTGGAGTCCATGATGAGTGTTCCTGATTGGATCTGACACATAATTGCTCACACTGCTGCATTATGAACTAACAGCAGTTTCTAGAAGCTCTTCAAGAGCAGCCCAATATAAAGCATCTTGCGGTAGTCTATTTGGGAGACAACTATGGTATGTATAACTGTGAGTCATGTAATGGTTACAGGTCGTGCACAACACAAAGCTCACCTGTCCACAGCTGCCACCTGTTCCTCAAACAGGAAACACGGCCCGAAAGACCCCCAAATTGCACTGTATCTGTTTAGGATACTATAATACCCTCCAGAACTAAATATGGAAAACCTTGTATCTTGGAGGTTCTGAAACCAGAGCCAATCAGTGTGCTGGGTTGAGTTGAAGCCTGCCCTTCCTCATGCAGACCCCATAGTTTCCAAACATGGAGACAGACTCTCCATGGTACTGCTTGGTCAGCTATGGGTAGAGATAAATGTAATGATACATATACTGCATAACAAATGATATCCTCACTCCATGCCATCAGATAACTTTAACCAGTTGTTTTATGTAGATGTTAAAAGGTGCAATCTGACCATAACAGAAGAGCAATAAAAGTCTCCCCACAACTCCAGTTCATGTTGCTACTGCTTCAGTAAGAAAATCAAAGCAGATGTGTGACCACTGCCATGAATTGGGTCCTTGATGACTGTATCATGCCTACAGCTATCACAGTGACCATGAACTGCCATGCTACCTCACACTGTATCCCCAGTTTTTTTTTTTACTTAAATCAAGCAGGCAAGGTAGGAAGATTGGTACAATAGCAACAATCCCTAATGATCCCTAGAACCCAATAAACAGGGTCTTGCATTCAATAATCTATGAATGCCACCAATTTTGGATAACCATAGCCCCTCCTCCATCCTTTGCCCTTGGTGTTTGACTGGTGGCACAAAGTAAAACCTGTGTAGGTCCATCTTTAAGAAAGGAACACCTCCCTCAGATCTCATCCATGTTCCAATATTAAACACCAGATCATCCCTCTTATTTGTGACAGATTACTGGTGAAGGAGGCCTGATTGTAGACTGAACACTAATTCAGAAGCAGCAACCAAGTCATGACTTCTGAAGGCTTTTTGATCAGAAATTGGGCTCAAACACAGTGTGTTATAATGTAACACCTGTGAAAAGCATTGGGGTTATTTTTCCCAATTGAGCCCCCTCTCACTATGCCTTCCTCATCCATTACAAGACATGTTTTAGCCCATCCTTAACACATATACCCCAAATCTCCTCCTCCCCCAATTCACTGGCCCATCTCTAGATTAAAGAATCCCAATCACATCACAAACCAGGAAGTCCATTCACCCAGGACACTTCTATTCATGCCACCAGCTTCTTTGGCAGCCTTAGACCATACACTTTACCCCTACAAACTTCCCAGTTGTATCCTATC
>JANHFJ010006522.1:498697-511426 GCA_032468195.1 Cerberus rynchops | reverse complement strand
GCCATGCTGGCTCAGGAATTCTGGGAGTTGAAGTCCACGAGTCATGAAAGAGCCAAGGTTCCCCACCCCTGATCTATATTATTAATATCAACACTCCCCAGAGCTATAATTCTCTGCTCTTAGTGGCATTTTTCTCACTTTGCAAAGGTATCAACAAATCACTTTCTTGATTCTCTAATTTAAAGGTGAAGGACCTTTAAGCAACCGATGGCCAAAAGCAGCAGAAGTTGTTCTTTCCCTCACTTTTGGCATCTGTCTCCACCAATACTTCATTGCGGACAGAACATTGTGTAAAAAAACAAAACAAAATATCATCCTTCTTAAGTCCCCATCTCATGTCTGAGATACCGTTTAAGGCACTTCTGGGTTGAAAGGATTAGCCAGTGACATCACTGTTGCCCAGGAGTTGCCCATAGGGGCTCTTTTCATGTCCTGTCAAGAAGCTGGAGTCAGTGATGGCAGCTCACCCACCATGCAGCAGCACTCAAATGCAGGCTTGCTATTCTCCAACCCAGTGTCCTAACCACATGAGCCACTGTGTTCCCGAGGACTTCATAATACTCAGGGATATAGGGATAGAGAAATACAAAAGAAAAGAAAAAAGAAAAAAAATAGAACAAATCGTAATAACTATTAAGTGTGACTAAAAAGCACTTTCTAGCGATGCATCATCCCCGCCTCTCCATTTGTGTCTTCAACCATTAACTGCAATCTAGATATTTATACTTTGTATTGACTATTAAGGATTGTTGTTCTGTTTAAGTGCTTTCCTCTTTTGTTTTTAATTGTTCTCATAACTTTTTTTCTGGAAACCATGTTCTAAATATCTTAATGTGCCTTGCTATATAATATGTCATGTGCAAAGGAGCTATTCCTGTTTAATATGATTAAACTCCTAGTCCTTGTGTATGTGTGTTTGTATATGTGTGTGTATCACAGTGTTCTTCCAATATAGTATCATTGGCAGGGCTCTGCTTTTTCAAAGCTGTGCCAAGTTTGTTTTTACATTTACATTTTCTGAAATTATTCTTAATAAGAATATCTATGATATCAGTTCAAAGTTTCTTTTTAGGATTTTCTGAATATTTTGATGTATTTGTTTCTAGTATTTCCAAGGAATTTATTTTTACATAACTATCACATGTGGCAAAATGTTCCTTCGTATTACAGCAGTTCCAACAATGTTTCAGATGCTCTATCTATATTATTGACAGAATTATAGTACCCAAATTATACATTGAAGTGAATTTTATTTTTCTACAACATTTCTCATTATTCTATTGTAATTACTTTGAAGTTTTCCATCCACTTTATCATGAAGTTATTAATTTGTTCCATTTCCATATCATATTTCAATAACAATTAATATATATACATCCTAGAAGGTGATTTTAATTTTGTATATCTGTGAGAAATTCTGTCATCTTTCTCAAGGTCCGTCCTTTCTGAAGGTTACTTTTTATTATTCCACCTGTTTATAAATATATTATCTGTGGTAAATTCTTACCTTCACTGAACAGTTTTGCTTTCTGAGTTTTGATGCACCTTACTGGCAGCAGATTACATCTTTCTTATCTAGTTTTCTCTATACTAAGTGTAGAGAAGTAGAGTAAAAGACATTTAACAGTGAAGCTAATGATAAAGTCATAAATTTAATCTATTTTTTTAGGAAATTCTGTATCAAATGTTGTCTTTTATTATATCTATTTAAGTTCTTTTTTTCTTATCTGATTGATTACCACAATAAACAGTTTGCACAATAATATAATATAATTTAAAATTAAAATAATATCTTTTGAATCTTCCCAAACTTTAAACCTTTCATTTTTCCTCTTCCATATGTATGTGTTTGCTATTCTTTGCCAATTTTTTCTCAAATTGGAGTACATAACATTTGAAGTTTTTATTAGATAATATATTCATTTTTACTATTGCAATGAGTCCTAGCCAAGAAAAAAAAAATTCTTCAACCCTTCTGAATTGTTTATTTCTATTTATTACTTATTAAAATTGTTTTTAAATATGTATTTGTTTCATCCTGTCAGATAGCATACTAAATATTCTGGTTTTTTTTTTCTTATCTCAAAGCCAGGTTGCTCTCCCCCCCCCCCAAAGTTGTCTTCTTCTGAGGTTAAATTTCTCATTATTATGCCTGTTGTTGTTTTTGTTTGTTTGTCTATTTTGCTTTGTATCTAAAGAATTTACTGAAGTCTTTGATTATTTTTCTCAACTATCTGTGGTTGCATACTAATCTTTATCACCTGGATAATGTTTCAACTTGTATTTATCCCTCTGAATTTAAATACCAGATATTTGTTTGTGTTCCAGAGTCTTCTCTGCAAAATATAAAGCTATTACAAATAACAATGAAAAAAGTGGACACCTTTACTAGAGTCTTTGCTTATGGGAAATTTGTGGAGAGTATTCCATTTCTTGAAAGCTTTTGCTATTTGCTGGTGATATATACTTTCCAAGGTAGTTATTAACCCCCCAAAAATCTATTTGGATCCCCCCCCCTTTCTCTCTTTTCACTTTCCATGTCTTTTCACTTTCATTTCCTTTTGGGTTTGCCACACTAGACAGAACAGGTGGAGGGAAATAGATAGTTGCTTGGGTGATATTAAAATAACATTATTTTCCATGAGAACAAAGGACATTCATCCAGCACCTAAGGAGGCTGGGAAGATGGATGACCCAGTTGAGCAATCATGGCTGGATTGGACCAGGCTATGGCATGTGACAACTTGGAGGAAGAAACTTTGGTTTTTCTTGGGATGGGGAAAATGCGGGAATTCAGATTCGGGTTTTCCCCAGATGTGCCAATATGATGTCTTCAATAAAATTAAGCTCTGAGAAATACTTCTGCCTTGGAGTTTTAATTATTATTGGAGATGTTGCTTGGAACCCTGACATTAGTCTTACATTCTTCTCCTGGGTTCATTTTGTTTAAAACTGATGGTAAAAAAAGGCCACTCCAGGTAGTCAAAGCTTTTTCTATATCTAAGAAATATGAGTGCTGCCTTCTTTTTCACACTATTTATATATCCTGATGCCTTTATTAAAAATCTTCTGTGGGGTCTTTAGTACTCTCTGAATTTGGTTGTTTTCTTGCAGGTGTTTCAACAGCAAACCAGGAAACATCAATGGTGCTAACAAGGGAGTAGGTTTGCTCTCATTCATGGCTTGTGTATCTGATTTGGTAGTTTCTTAATTGTGGTATTCTTTGATTCTTGATTGTTGCTCTAGTGTTAATTTTGGTGTTAAACTCTGCTTATTTGGGTGCTGATTCCTGGTAAGATAGTGTTTAGGGGTTTTTGTTTCCTTTTTGGCTTTTTGATTGTCTCTTTTGAGTGGCATTATGGATGTAGCTACAGGAATATCTAGAAAAAACCAACCATACTCAAAGAGTACCAAGGATTCCATAGTTTACCCCTGAGCTACAAATATTCTCTTCTATCCATTATAAATCTTCTGTTTACCTTTGTTTTCATTCCCAGCTGAGATAAGCAACACATAAATCTAATAAATATTTTTTTCTCTTAGGTAGATAACTTGTTTGGTCTGTATATTTCTAAAATATAATTCCTCTGCAATGGTGGCTTAATTGAAGATTAGTACTAAGGTTGTAACTGCCAAGCTCTTGGTTTTCTGTTATAGTACCACTGGAAATTTCTATATAAGGGGAAGGTTATATAGAAATCCAGTAATTCTACTTTATTTTTTTATCTTAGCAAGCTGATTAAGCAAAAACAATAACTGGAACCCTTTTTAAAAAAAGGTTATAAAGTTGTGCAGAGAACTTTTTCAGAATGGTTCAATGAAGTAAGCATTTGTTAAGACAAAGAGTTACATAATTTATTGAATCTAAGGGTGAATGGGATGAGAAAAAATGATCTAGTGTTAATGCTAGTCTATTGCACGCCTACCTATTATGTAAATATAAAACCCTTTAAAGTGTTTAGAACAATTATAGTATAACAGGATATGGATCAAAGATTTAGTAGCTCTGAGCTACATGGGCAGAGTTTTTCTACACAGGGGACCTTCTTGTATTTGTTTTTGAGAATGGCTGATGAAAACATGTTAAACCAGACCAAAGATAACAACTGTTAGCTGATGTAAATGTCTCACTGGTGTGGTGTGGTGTTGTGTGGTGAGGACTGTGTGGCTTTATAACACTGACTTCAGAGTAGTTTGCTATTCTTTATCTGAGCTCAAGGAAATATATTGTGAATAGTAGTAGGACTGATTTGGGCACAGAACCAATAGGGCTCCCTAAAGAAAAGCCACAATAGTGAATTTTGTCTTCAATTTCTTGCCGCCAGGAGAAGTAAAAGTTGTCCTTGAGTATGAGCAAAGCCAATTTCTGTATTTGACATGTTAATTGTATCCAGGATCTGAAAAACTGCTTTCTTTTAATCAATCCAGCTTCTGTGTCTCACTGGAGAAGATATAAGTAGTGATGAATGAGTGTTAACTCATAAGGGGTACAGAAATTGAAAGAAGGATATTGGTAATTATTCTGGTCTAAAGTTGCATAACAGAAACATAGCATTGTGACTTGGGAGATTACAGAAAAATAGGCAAGCAAGGTTCACTTTTATCATAGATATTCATAAAGAATTTACATAGGCAAATAGAGATTCCATGGTTTCTCTGGCAGATATTTGGGGGGTGTGTGTTTCACCTCCAGCAACGTTTTATATTTTTCACCTGAAATTACAAGTAGATCTTACCTATCCATCCTGGACAAGTACAAATCACCTGGGCCAGATGGTTTATACCCCAGATATTTGAAAGAGCTGTCAGATTTAATATTGGAACCACTGAATGTAATGTTTCAGGTCTAATGTAGCACAGGGGAAATATTAGAGGACTGGAAAAGAACTGATGTGGTTCCAATCTACAAAAAGAGGAAGATATAGATCCAGGAAATTACAGGCCAATCAGTTTGATATCAATACCTGGGAAATTCCTGGAAAAGATAATCAAACAAAGGATTTTTGAGCACCTAGAAACAAGGTGATTACTAGAAACCAGCATGACTTTGTTCAAAATGGGTCATACCAGAATGATAAAGTAACTAAAGTAGTAGGCCAGCAAAATGCTGTAAAACATAATATACTTAGACTTTAGTAAGTCATTTGATAAAGTAGACCATAAGCTACTTCTTGGTAATATAGAACAATAGATACTACCATCACAAGATGTATTTGCATTTGAGTGATCAATCACACTCAGCCAGTATTCCTACAGGGAGGGAAGCACACTGGATCTTGGCTCAGTATTCTTCAACATGTTTATAAATGATCTTGATGTGGGAATAGAAGGTGAACTCCTCAAGTTTTCAGACATTATCATGCTGGTGGGGAATAATTAATATACTAGAAAGTAGGCTCAAGATCCAGAAGGCTCTTAAAAGACTTGAGCATTGGGCCCTATCCAACAAGATTCAGTTCACTGGTGACAAAAGTAATGTCCTATAGTTGGGAAAAACCAAACCCATAAGTATAGAATAGGTGATAACTGGCTCAGCAGTAATGACTGTGACAGGGATCTAGGTGTCCTAATGGACCACCACCAGGAGCCAGCAGTGTGCTATAGCTTCCAAAAAAAAAAAAAAAAAAAAATCAATGCAGTCCGAAGATGATGTCAATGCAATGAGAAGTGATAGTAATGGTTTAACTGGTGAATCATACTTGGAATACTGCATTCAGTTGTGGTCAGCATGGCACAAAAAGATGTTGAAATCCTGGAAAGTGTACAAAGAGCAAAAAGATGATAAATTATATAACAAATGGTTCAGTGACCTAGGTCACTCTGAGGATGGAGAGGGCTGAGACCTGCCATGGAGACCTGGGATGGTGGCACCAAATGGAAACTGGTCATAACAGCAGATATTGTGTTTCATCTCTGTTCCTTCTCCTTCTCTCTCTACTTGTGTTCAATTCTCTCTAACTTCTTCCTATGCCTATTCTTATCCTGTCCTTCCTACAGACTATTCCCCTTGCTTTCAATTTTGGAGTAGCATAAGCATTTCACTGCATGTCATATATGTGTCATGTATGTGACAAATAAAACCTGAACTTGAATTTGTATGTCTAGCCTATCAAAGAGAAGGATCGGGGTGGTGGTGGTGGTGGCATGATACCTGTCTTCCAGTATTTGAGGTTAGTCACAAAGAAGTGTGAATTGATTTATTCTATAAGGCACCAGAGGGCAGGACAAGAAGTAATGGCTAGAGGCTTGTCAAAGAGAGATACTTGATGTAAGGAAAAAGATTATGACAGTAAGAGCAATTATTCACTGGAATAGCTTGTCTCTTGGGTTGTGGGTGGTCCATTACTGGAGAATTTCAAAAATAGACTGGACAACCATTTGACTGGGATGGTATAAGACTCCTGCATTAAGCAGTTGATTGGACTAGAGAACCTCCAATGTGTCTTACCAGCCCTATGATTCTATGATGCTAAAAACTTGGAAAAAAGGCCAAAGCCATTGTATTCTAACAGAGTTTACCTCTTAGATTAAGTGGCCATTCCTTTCCATTCCATTCCATTCCATTCTCTTAAGTGGTGTGTAAATACATTTTTTTGAAAGAAGTACCATAAACTATTAATATCCATGTTTACAATCAAAAGATGAACTTTGAAATTGTGGGGGCGTGTAAAAATAAAAAATGTAATTCCATTCCTTTTTCAAAAACCATGACTGTACATCACGTTCCGAGTATTCATATTTCATAGAATTGTAAAAGAAACTGGGAGCAGAATTAGTAAAGAAATTATCAATGCAGAAACTGCATATGCCTGATTGCATAATACTTCACTGTTAAATTAATGCTCACAGTAATTTTATTGGTTGTAAATATAATCAGTAATGAATAATTCTGAAATAAGTGGAGAGGAACATGGTATTTTAAACCAGAGAGCTTTTAAAATGATGTTTCATCTGAATCTTTTTAGTGAAGAGCTACTTGAACTTAGTAGTACCAGATTACTTGCAGAAGTCAGATTTTGATGCACCTCAAGTTTGCTTCCTTATTAATTCCTCAATTGATAAATGACAGCATTATGAGGAAAGTTTCCTCAAAATTATGACTGATGTAAATATTACTGGAAAATAAAATTCCATACACACGCAAACAGTAGAAAAAGGAATTCACTGTATGGTCTCAGATTTTTAAGTTATAGTATTTTGAAACCTAACAAAGGAGAAAGTACTTAAAAAAGAAAAATGATTTTAAAGTAAAATGGTTTGTTCTTGCTTATGATGATATTGTCAATGAAGTGATGTATGAGCAAAATCTCAAAACCCCAATGGGTCCAAAATGCCATTATATTCTTGATTTGCAGAACTCAGACTATTTTTGAGACATTATAATAATAGTATGGATGAATTTAAAACAAAAGTGGCATTATTAGCAAAAGTTGTAGAGGAATGAATGTGTAAAGGAAGTAAGAAAAAAAAAATTAGAAGAATGAACCAAGTACTTCATCGACCCCAAATATTGTAAATGTTTTTCAGTGATCTTCTCATTAGTGTGCTATTGTCTCACCATATCTACTGTATCAAACAAGGCTATAAATGGGTCATTTTCATGTCTACTTCAAATTAAGACCTTTTAGCAGAACACCAAGATGATGGATGAATCTCCAGCATTGAAAATTGGCAGCAGGAAAGGGCAAAGCAGAATTGCTCTCTAAACTTTCTATCTCTGAAGGAGTTGCTAAGTATTTTACAGAATTGGTGAATTCAGATTCTGAAGATATTTAATTGTTCATTCTCCTCTTTCTTACTTGATCAAACTAATCAGACACTTTGATCAGTCAGACCTTGGAAAACAAAACCATGTCTACATTTTCTTACTTGGCAAGAATTTTTTTTTCCGATTTGCTCTGCTTCCTTTCATTGACACTTCATATATTCCTGGCTGTACCTGCACTAGCTGAGAATTAAACAACTATATATTTCAAATAAAACCATTGCTACTGTGTTTTGTTGTATTTTTTACATAAAATATTTACATAACATTGTAAAGTAGTTTGCTTGTGTATATGATGCCAGTTAAATTCACTTGAAGGACTGGGACTTCTTTCAACAAATTTCTGTTTAGAATGAGAACTAGCTCATCCAGAAATTTTGTACACTCAATATAAAAATTTCTGGAGCTTTCACAGCAAGCAGATATGGCCAGTCCTAAGTCATTTGAAGCAACTTCATTCCAAGACATTCAACAAATGTCTGTTTAAAATGAGAACTTGATCATCCTGAAATTCACTAGGTCCCCATTTTGCATACCGATTATAAAAATATCTGGAGCTTTCACAGCAAGCATGTATGACCAGTCCTAAGTCATTTGAAGCAACTATATATAGGCTAATCCATACATGTTTCTTCTTGCTTATTACCACTGATTATTTTCCATATTATATATATATATATTTTAAAAAAGATCTGAGTAAGTATAATACCTCTGGGTAATCTAAAAGCAGCCAACAATTTAAATATTTTAATCTTCTCTGTTAAACCCAATCTGTTATTTTACCAGTTGTCATTCAATACAGAGTTTTTACTGCATTAGTGAGTAGAGGTGTATTTCAATAGATACAAAGAAGCAATCCTAGCAACCTAAAGTAATATAAGTAATCCTGCTACTTGAGCCTAACTAGACACTATGTGGTGCATAAACCTTCATAATCTTTCTGATGTAGGAAAAGGGCAGGCAGAGCCAGTTTCATTAGCAACCGTGTTATTAACTTACCAACTGTAGTGATCCACTTAATAACTGTGGCAAGAAAAGTCATAAAACGGGGCAAAATTCAATTAACAAATGCTTCACTTAGCAATAGAAATCTTGGGCTCAATCGTATTCGTAAGTTGAGGACTACCTATATTAGAAGATTATAGGATTTTTTTTTTTAACAAAGTATATTTATTTTAAGGAAAAAAGATTACAAAATACTTTAAGCAAAATACAGTTTTTAAAACTATTTTAAATTGCATTTTAAAGATTGTATTTGAATTATGCTGATTGTTTAGCTTTATGTTTTAATTATGTGCACTATCCAGAGTAATATGCACGAGACGAGCGGCTATATATATATATATATATATATATTGTAGAGAAATAAAATTATATAGAATTACATAAAATTTAAAAAAAAAAACAGGTCCTGAGGCAAAATGTGCTCCCTCTTAATTACATAATATCACACCTGGGAATGCAAGCTATTTTGATGGGTTCCCCTGCCAATGATACCACAGACATGAATGAAATGCCACATCAAGGCAGTAATTGGTGTTTTAGAAATCCAACCTGCAGCATCAATAACTGGTGCTTGATGGTAAATTCTTGGCTCCCCTTACCTCTATTTCTTTGAATCCTGTGTTGCTGCCATGATTAAGAAAAGGAACTTAAATGCAGAACTGATAACATTATGAATTTGGAAGACAGTGAAGGTTTGACATCTTATTGTGTGTGCAAGTGTGGAGCAGCATTAACAATTTATTCCTTTTTATTTTTGAATAGAAGATAAAGATTTGTTTGAGCACTCATATCAGAAAGAAGGACAAGGAACTAAGGATAGTAAATAAGCAGAGGTTAGATGGCAGTTCTGAACTATTATCCAGAAATAGCAATATCACTCAGATACCACTCCACAGTACTTTACAGCTCTCTAAGTAGTTTACAGTTGGCATATTATCCCCAACAATCTGAGTCCTCATTTTACTGATCTCGGAAAGATGGAAAGCTGAGTCAACCTTGAACTGGTCAGGATTGAACTCCTAGCACTGAGTAGCGAGTTAGCCTGCAATACTGCATTCTAACCACTGGGCCACCATGACTCAGTTAGTGAGGTTTGTTTGGTGACTGTTTATGTCACAGATGTGAAACTCGATTTCATTGAGGGCCGCAACATGGTTTTGTTTGATCTTGAGGTGCTGGGGGGGGTATGGTCAGGCAGGGCATGGTCAGCTTGACATCACACATTGAGGCTCCATTTTCGGCTGCAACAGCCTCCTGTAGCCCTCTGCAAGTGAAAGCACATGGCTTCCCCAGACTCTGTTTTTGCTTGCAGAGTGCTGCAGCAGTCCGTCGTGGGTGAAAACAGAGCCCAGGTGGACGGCATGTGACCTCTCTGAGCTCTGTTGGCAGAGGCATTGCGGGCCAGTTCTTCGCTGTTTGTAGGGTTGGCCTGCAGGCCAGATCGAAGCACCCCACAGGCTGGATCCAGCCCAATGGATCTTGCATTTGACACCCCTGGTCTATGTGTTCATGACTTGTAAATCATGCTCACATTCAAAGCAGGTTTTTTACTATATAGATCTAAAACCAGAATATATTTGATTGCTTTTTAAACTGGATTCTAATTGCATTTATATTTAATGCACATATTTATATTTGCATTTCCATTTGCACACTTGAGTGATTATACATCATAATTGCTTCAATGCCATAACTGCTTCAATGTTACACTTACTTGGTTTACTCTAAATAACTATGGTTCATAATTTACAAAAAACAATCCTCTAATTAAAAGTGTCCTTTAGCTTAAAAACTAAAAGCTCCAAGTCCAGTTTAAAAACAAAAAAACTGCAAGGATAGGGAGTTTGTGACCATGGCTATACAGGTCATTTGGTTAAAGAGTTCCTCACAATACTGAAATGAAACATGGCATTTATATTTAAAGAATGCATATAAATTAACATGTCCAATATTATGCAAATTTATATCCTCTGTTCTTTATTTTAGCTATGCTTCAGTTATTAACTATACTTCTCTGTTTAGTATGTACTACGTTCATTGCTGAGCTTGCTTTTTCCTCTGTGGTTTATTCCCTCTTCTTTTTGTGAGTGCTTTCAGACTGATGACATCATTGTCATTTCTACTGATAGCAGAGTGCAGATAACTTATAAAGCTGTCTAGCTGAAATATAAAATTAATGTACTTTAAATCACTGTTTTTAATTAATATACTGTAAATCAGTGCTGACTGCGGAATCCTGGGAATTGAAGTCCATACAACTTAAAGTTGCCAAAAACAGATTTAAATGAACAAAACAATAAAGGTATGCTATAAAAAAAACCTTACCATTTCTATTTCTCATTAGCTGTTGAAGCAGTTGTATAAGCCAACTAATTATCACTATTTCTTTCGCCTATAATTTTAGTATAGGAAATAACTATACACACAAACATGCACATACCACTATCATTCCAGTTACACACACACATACATTCTTATATTGCTTGAATTAGTGTTGTGGCATGCCTTCTTTCTCTGCTTCTGGATCTGGACTAAAAATTATTAGCCTTCTTTATGACTGATCCAATGGTATTTATAGAGAGAGGGTAAAAAAGTGAATATGTTGCTCGAAGTATTGTAATCAAAACTCTATCTCTTTTAGACATTGACATCATACATATTCATATACAGGTAGTCCTTTACTTACAAAAGCAATTGAGCCCAAAATTTCTGTTGCTAATTGACACACTGTTAAGTGAATTTTGCCCTATTTTATGGCCTTTTTAGCCACAGTTATTACATCAATCACTATAGTTGTTAAGTTAGTGACATAGTTGTTAGTGAATCTGGCTTCCCGATTGCAGGTTGCAAAAGGTGATCATATGACCTTGGGACACTGCAACCATCATAAATATGAGTCAGTTGCCATGTGTCTGAATTTTGATCACATGACCATGGGGATGTCACAATAGTTGTATAAAAAACCAGTCATAACTCACTTTTTTCAGTGCTATTGTAACTTCAAATGGTCGCTAAGTGAACTGTTGTACATCAAGGACTATCTATAGGTATAGTTTCAAACTGTTTGTTACAACTGCTATCTTGCCTTTTTAGACCCTCCCATCCATGAGTTGCTAATGAACAGATAAATGGTACATGCATGTCCCTTTAATGTTTATTGAAAATTGTACAAGAACTGACAAGCAGTAGTATTTTAATTCCTTATTTATCATGCCAAGTTCTGCCACTTTGATTTCCTCCTGGTTTCTGAAACTGGAAGTGGAATGCTGTAATGGAACCAGTGATTGTAATTTATAATATTTGTGTCAGTTTACATCATGTGTGTAATATGGGCTAATTGTATCCATTAAAACCAAATGTCCATTAAAAACAAATTGGCAAAATGTGAGTTATATCTATTGCACCAATTTAAGTCATTTGTACAAATGTCATAAATAGACACAAATGATGTTAATTGTATCAATTGCTTAATTATGCAAATAATGTAAATTCACAGAAATAATGTCAGTTGAAATCATTTTGCTTTAATGAACACTTGTTTCTAATGAAATTCCTCTTTCCCCAAATTGGATTGTAAAAATGGGAATGGGAAGGAGAGCGGGTGGGGAGAAATACTGTTGTTAAAAAGTCATCCTGCTTGCCGTATGACTGAACATGAAACAAAACTCAATTACCAGCCAAAGCTGAGGTCCAAATAATATCTTAACAGACTCCAACAATATTATTTGTTTTCAGTGTTAGAACATTGGGGTAAGAGTGACCAGCATAAAATAAAAGAGATCTCTGTGATTGGATGGTGATTTATGAGCATAGCATTTGTTAGTAGTAATTAAATCTAATCCCTACAACCTTTCTGGTAGATCATATTGTGGGAATGGGAAAATACCATCTATCTATCTATCTATCTATCTATCTATCTATCTATCTATCTATCTATCTATCTATCTATCTATCTATCT
>JANHFJ010006522.1:214398-226727 GCA_032468195.1 Cerberus rynchops | reverse complement strand
TTATGGGATTTTGCAAGTACCTTGCTGTACAGCTAGAATATTTATGTACAGGTTTTTGAGATATCAAACATATATTTTCTTATGATTCATTTAAACAAGCATGTTATTGCTCGAGTTACTCCAATTTCCCTCTCCCAATGTATTATTCATGTGAAGCAGCATCACAATATGAAAGGGGGTTGAGAGACATGTCAGCTTTGAGGTTGCAGAGCTTCTTCCCACAGCCATGCTCAACTTTTATGCGTTAGGCACAGCTGAGACAGGGAAACCCACAGAATGAAGATTTTGACTGACAGAAAAGCCACAGGAGGTCTTCTATATTTTGCAAAGTCAAGAACACTTGTATGATTAAATAAATAAAATATTTATAATTATACCCGTCCCATGTTCTCTAGGCTTCACTCTATTTCTTTAATAATGCAGACCTTTCAGATCAAGCCTCTTAAGAAAATCAATAATGAAATAATAGTAATTAATAGTGTTTAAGATTAATAGAGTGATTTGTTTGCCTTTCAGATGAGCTATCCTCTAGGCATTCTAACAAAGTAATGGATTGACCAGGCCTCTTTAGAGCCATTATAGACCCATTTGAATTGAAGTACCAACATAGGAGGGGGAGAATTATTCAAAAGCCTGTCATTATTTATAAAGAATTTAATGAATGTATAATGTAAATAAATTGACAACAAAGGTAAAAGGCCTTCATGGCCCTGCTGATTTAATTTTGTTCCCTAAATAAAATTAAGATCACAATTTTAAATATGTATATGCAACAAGGTTATGCCATTCAGCACAGATTTATTTGAATTGAAGATCTGAGATTCAAAGAATGCACAAATCCATTCAGTCTAGTAATTTGACTGTTAGAGGGCAAACAGACATAAAATCATTTCAAGATTCAATCTGAAAAAAAATCCACTACTAATTAATAGAGAAGCATCAACATGTATTCATTTTATTTTATTTTTTGATAGAAGAGGATGAAGTTAGCTGAAATAGTAGGGACTTTAGAGACCACAAATTCAGTAAGAAACTTCAAGGACCTCACCACAATATGTTTATTATAAATCTTCTCCCTGTACATCTTTCAAAGCAAAGACAAAGGATTTGAAGAAAGGACAGTACAACAATAGCCACCAAATTAATCAGCAAAGTTCCCAGGTGGTATTGATTGCATTAATGCAGAAAGTATCCTACTCCAATTTAAAAATAAATAGTCTCATAAACCATTTAAAAAATAAGCTTAATTTTTCACAATGGGTTCTGGGTAAGAAAGTATAACATTGAAGAATGCCCACTGCCTTAGAAAATAGAAACATAGGCCTGGAAGGGATCTCAGAGGTCCTTTAGACTAACCCCTACTCAAGGCAGGAGATTTTGTACCATCCGGTTAAATCCTTCATGGGATGGTGTAATCTTGCTTCCTCTTTATACTGGGGCCAGGTAACTTGGCATAGATAGTTGTCTATCTGGCCTCCCAGGAAAAGCTGCATTTATCAGTACCTTTTATAGGGTTTGCCTAGCTGAACAATGACAAAACCTGGCCTCTTCTTAAGGACTCGCTTTTGTCAGCATTGTAGTTTGCTGACCATATTTAAAATGCTTCTGTCTCCTCTGCACAGATTGTACAGTCCATTTTGCAGAGGAGGTAAAAGCATTCTAACACACTGAGGTACAAGACCATGGACAAACAGGAATATTAGACTCGTTCCTTTGCTCATTCTTGAAAGCAATAAAGAGACCAGCATCTCTGAACATTAATCTGATGGTTATCCAGGATGAAGCCCAAAACAAGATTAGCATTCATCCTGAAAGAGCTTAGTGAGCCAATAAAACTCATTGGCCACCTGTTTGTGTCAATGTTAGAGAGTCATTTTCATGACTTGAGACAAGTCCCCAGTTTGTTATCTCCAATTTGGGTTTGAGCCTGGTGCCAAAGCCAATAAAGAACATCAGACACAAGGTGCAAGTTTTGTTTCCTTTTACTGAAGCACTTCAGCACCCAGCAAAATGCCAGGACCCAGAACAAAGGATTCAATAAACTTTATACAGTTTTTCAAGGTGGGATAAAGAAACATTGTCTAACAGGCATTCTGAAAGTTATCTAAAGCAGTGGCCCCAACAGGGACCGATTCCATAGAGAAAGGTTTTTCTGTGAACTGAGGTTATATGGCAGTGGTGGTGAACCTTTTACTTACCAAGTGCTGAAAAGTATGTGCTATGCACATGCCATCCACAATTGTCTGCGGCTCCTCTATGTGTGCTGCATGTGAAACCACACCATCTGCACATACATGCAGCTTTTACATGTGCAATGCACACACACTGCGTGCAGGCACTCATGCACACATGAGCAATCACATGTGCATGTGCAGGAGAGCTCCAAAGAGCAGCTGGATTTCCTGCTGCAATTGCACACATGCACAGCAGAGGCCCGAAGACTAGCTGGGTCTCTGCAGTTGCGCATGCGTGCATGCACAATCACATGTGCATGCTCAGCTGGAGGTAAGTTGACCGACAGCTTGTGTGCCCAGAAAGATGGCTCTGCGTGCCACCTGTGGCACCCGTGCCATGGGTTCGCCATCATGGGTATATGGTTTTGTGTGCTGCCTTTATACCATGGATGGGGCTTTGCTTTTATACATGCCCTGGTTGCTGGCATAGGCTGCCGCCAGTCCATGGACCAATGGTTGGGATCCCTGATCTAAAGGGTCCTATATTGGCTACATGCCTATTTCTAAGTCTTAACTAATAAACACTTCAAAAGTTATCTAACAAGTATTCATCAGCTCTATTTCAACCCTATTCTAAAGCTAACAGACATCCTAGAAGACTTTTTGTAAGTCTTCTATTGGCTCTGACTTAGACTCATTCCTTATCTTAGCAATATGTCTTGTATGATATGCCTGGCAGTCAGCTCTTGTTTTCTACATTGAAAGAGGCCTCACCTGTCCGCACTCCATTTTCCTTTATCTTTGTTATGCAGGCCTTGCAAATACACATCTCTTCCCTTCCTTCTTAGTTCATGACATAACCTTGCATTTTTAGAGCAACTGGCCCTACAGCAAATGAAAAACCCAACTTCACCACACAGTAATGAAGTCTCAAGGCTGCATATTGTTAGTATCAATCCAGGAGGGCAGAAGCCATTAACTCTGCAAAGCACTTGGCAGTTACTGGAATCAAAACACCACCAATTTTCCACTTTGATTAAAAAAATGTATTTAATGTTTTCTACTAGTGACCTAAAGCACCATCCAATTCTCATTCAAACCTGTCCACATTTCTGTTATTTTGGTATGAAAATCATTTGAAGAGTCTAGAAGCCTCTGTAAATTGTCAATAGACAAAGACCCATATGTTAGAGGAAAATATTGAAAACGATAGGATGAAATTTAACAGATAGTTGCCACATTCTACACTGAGAAAATAGTAAGCAAATTGATTGATGTAAAATAGGAAACACCCAGCTTGGTACCAGTAAAACAAAATATGTTGGATTAATGGCTGATGGCAAACTGAATGAGAGTCAGCAGTGTATGTGGCTACAAAAATAGAAAAAAGGGAATTTAAGGAGTTGGGCTCAATGACCTAAATGCATTCTTCCAACTATGATTCTATGATGATTCTATCTTGAAATAAAAATAATGATCTTCCTTCTTCATCTTATGTTGTATTTTATATTGTCTTCTCTGTTAATTTACCACTTCTCAAATTTCTGTTTCAAGATAATCTTCTAATAAACATATTTATTTACTTTTAACATTTAATGAGACAAAAATACCTCCTTAGAAGAAATATCTTCATGCTAAAAAGTGGACAGTTTTATCTTTTGAGAACATTAATATTGTCTGTATTACTAGTGAGTTAAAATAATTTTTCACATGAAAATTAAATTAATGAACAGAGACAAATGTGAACACACATTGATATACAAAGAGTAATATCACAAAATACTTGAGGAGGTAACTATTGGTTTTGAAATACATTTCAGGTGCATTCATTTTATTGGTTCATTTAGACTTAATGACATACACACTCTGTGGAAAACAACAAAGAAGTACAGATAAAATCATTGTGCATAATGCATACAGTGTTTAAACTTGAAAGCATAGCGAGTTACCAGATGCCCAACAAAGGGAGGACATGTCCTTTTTATAATTGTGTCCTCTGTCTGTCAGGTGTAACTTTAAAATTATATATTGTCCAGATTTTTCAGTATCTTTTTTCTAACCACTTTTTTTTGCAATGTAGTGCTTCCCTAACTACAAGTTAACAAGCTCTAACTCTAAACTTTGACCCTGCAGTCAGCTTGCACTGCTGCCTGAAATTGAGAAGACCTTAATCCATTGCATGATGAAGACTTTTGCCTCTAACCAACTCTAGCATATTCCTGGGATTGAAAAACATATTTATGATTCTGGAAAAAAGTAATTTCAAATACATGTAGACCCAAGTACAGTTTTTGCAGTTTTTCACTACAATTTGTATTGTAGATGCCAAGTAAGTTAAACAATCAGCATTTCCTCCAATTCCCACCATTTGTCATCCAATTGCCTTAATTCTCCTTTGTCTATTCAGATATCTAGTAACCCTATATATAGGCTTCAATTGCATATACAGATTTATTTGCAAAATACTTCTATACTTCATCGGAAACAATATCTGTTTATACCAAATCTGGTCCCCTATCAACACAGTTCAAGGAAAAGGTGAAACCTGAGCATACTTCCATAAGAACATTGGATAACATGGTGTTTTCAGATGATCAAAATTTATCATTTTGATGGCCTCTGGATTTGCAAAACCTGCCTCTACTACTTTGTTTGCAATAATGCTTTATATTAGCCTGGCAGAGAGCAATTTCCCAAATCCAAAGGTATATAATAAAAATGCAGAGAAGCCCTGAGGAATTCATGCATATTCATCTGGTGGTGTAAATCACATGACTCTAAAATTTAAGAAACTAAAACTCATTTAAAAAATAGTTACAAATATGTCATTGCAAATGTAAAGCAGTTATGAATGTTGAATCAACTCAAAATGTGATTTCCTAAAAGCTTCAGTATTCTTATGTAGGATTTACAGTAGCATTATTCAAAAAGGAAAGCTAAAAGAAGGCATATATATGGTGCATACATGATGATGTATGAGGCCTGACAAAGGCCAGTAGATGCCTCAGCTGGGTCTGCCTCATCAGCAGTGCATGAAAAAGACAAACAAGATCATCTGGAGGTAGAAAGGTGTAGCATAGGTAGACAATGGTGGAATATAGGATGACTGAAAAGGCAGGGATGAGAGAAGATAAGCAGATGGGAGCAGCTGAAGCAGAGGCAATTGTGGAAGATAGTTTGAGGTGCTCACCTAATTACCACAACTGGAACTAGTGGAACTACTGTATGGTCATCTGATGTTTTGCTGAATGAATTCTTTACTTAGCAGCAGAAATACCAGTTCCAATTAGGGTCATTAATGAGGACTGCCTGTCCTCCACTAATATGTACATATGTATCTATTTGCAGAACACATTGACCAGAATTGGAATGAGAGGAGGGGGAGTACCTGGCAATGTATCCTTGATGGTTTTGTTGAGACATAATAGAAATGTCTAAAGTAGACTACATATCTTTCCTTCCAATTCTGCCCTCTAGAGTAGAAAATTAGAAGTATTCATTTCAGTGCTTGGTTTACAATATGATCTAGGAATGAAAATTATTCCTACTTACAATATAATAATATAAAAAAACGTAGCTCTGGTGGGAGTGCCATTAAGAAATGTTCATTAAGATCAGAAGCAAATATTTCCACTGTCTTCTGTAACATACTGGAGTGGAAGAAAAGGAAAGTAGGAAGCATGAAAACTGTTCTACAATGGCTCTGAATCTATGTATTCCTTTACACAGCATAGTATTTTTTCCCCATTTTTCCATTTTTTTCCAAGAAAATGGAAAGTTGTATGATGTTAATGTTCTTGTATATTTCAAGTGTTACTCTGGGATTCCAGAAAAAATGTCCGTCTAGCCCTTTCATGAAACTAGCCATGTGAGCTGTCACGAAGCACCTTTTTTGTGTACATGGTCTACATATATACAAGAGAGAGAGACCTGCTATCTTGCTGTACACTTAATTCACACTTTTAATGGCATGCAGTTATTTTGTCATTATGTTTTATGTTATGCTATATCTTCAAATCAGTCTTGTCTCCGGGCAATTATCTGGATAAGCCCATACAATTTTCTTAGCAACATTTTTTTGAAAGGATTGGCCATTGCCTTCTTGCTAGGCTGCAAGAAAGTGACTGGTCCATAGAAACCCAACTCATGGACTCTCAGTTTCTAACCTGTTGCATTTCATCTTTACACAAAATTTGCTGTCACACAAAAAGGCTTGCAACAACTCAATAATGCAAATGTCTCTCACAAAAGCATGGCAAGGTGACAGAAATGGTCTGATGTAATTCTTGGAATTTTAATATCTTATCCAGTGATCTATCACTGACTTTATTTTACTGTACTCTAAAGCCAGCAATAAATATTTCCTAAGGGACAATATTGGGGGATTGTACTGGACTTCTTATTTATTTCTTTACAACTGTTTCATGTCACTGGCTGTGATTGATAGACTTTTGATATGACATTGTGGATGAATGTGCAGAAGCTTTCAGTCAATAATAGCTGCAAAGTTGATGAGTTTTCCATCTCTGTTTTTTGAACTAGTAGGTTTGGGGCAGAAAAAGAAGAACAGAAATATGTTTGATATTGTGTCTATTCATTCCCTATTCATACATGTTTTTATATCAAATCTATCAGTTTTTCATTGTTGTCAGTTTAGTCTACATGGAGAAAAATAATGTCTTGTAAATTGTCATGGAGAGGCAATAATGTCTGAGTTTCCATCCTGAGAATCTGTCATTTAAATTTCTGCAAATGCTAATCTTGATAATTTTGGGAGACCATATAATAACAAAAATTATCATTACAGTCTATCACTGCTTCATTAAAGTCATCTTCAGGTTTTTTTTTTCATTCTACAACAGTAGATCTTACAAATGATGCTACTGTACTCATTAAAGTAAGAAGTTTTCCTCTATTTGATTTTCATGTAACATCTCCAAGTCTCAACACAAAGTTATATCAAGTAAGCAGATACAATACTGTTTCCATCTTGAAACATATGAGGTACCTACAAAAATCTACATCTTCAGCTAGGATTTCTGTATGTGAATTCTGTATTGTCAAGAGTGTGGTGTATTTGATAAGATTGGGTTACAACTGGTTAAGGTTGGTCTACAAGTGGAGAGAACAAGATTCTAGTGTACTATCAGCCATGAAATCTTTCAAACTACCTTCCAGAGTTATTAATATAGGGAAAGATTGGAGAGAATGTTATGTCTGCCACCGTGGCTTTCTGATTGAATTTAAATAGCTGAACGAGTAATGAGTTGACTTACTAAGGAATTTTTACCTCAATTATTATGCACTTGAGTTATGTACTCTACATCTTTCAAAAAAAAGTGCTTTAGAAAGTTTGAAAGTGTATATGCAGCATGTCTTTTTGAGTTGTTAAAGCAACTATATCTTTTTCCAGGTAAAGCGATGTATTTTGATGTTGCTCCTGAAACACTCATGTGAGGGGGGCAAATGAAGATGAGTGAATTGACTATTCTCTTTCCTTAATTTTAACCTGAAATAGGACAGCACTTCACCACAGAATATGTATCACTAATGGGTCTAGTACAATTGATATTAACATGCTTTTCTCAAAGCTGAAACATTGGTAGACTCCATTTAATCTTAGCCATAAAGACGAGCCTTAAGTCTATGCTATGCTTCAGAGATTTTTGAAATAAGACAGCATATTAGTTCTTGTCAGTTCAAATGGGAAAATTTCAGCCAATTCTTAAATGTACCGTATTCTTCCTTCAAGACTACATTTGTAATTGTTCTGTTTGGGAGCAACATGTTATCTGCTTTCCTCCACCAGAGTTTTTTAGTGTGCTGTTTCATTCATTCTGATTATTTGAAGGGAAGACAGAACAAGAAATATTAAACCAGGGTGCTAGAATGAAACATAAAAAAAATACTGCTCTTATCAGAGCTGATTCAAGACAGGAACATTGATTGAGGTTCAGGGCTGTAGGACATGACAATCAACAAGACAAAGGCAGCCTACCAGCATGCTTGACGCAACCAATATGCAAGGTAAATGAGTACAATTAGGAAACAGGAGTGACAAAATGCCACTTTATTATTATATTTTAGTTCAGTGGGGTTTTTGGGATGGAGAATTTGATAGTTTATGGGCCTGGAGGACTGTGTTGGAAGTTTCAGGGATCACAAAACCTGCAGATTAACTAACTGCCTTTTGCACACATTGGGCCTGGTGATATTGATCAGTTCAGATGGGAAGTGACAAAGACTGAATTCTTTAAGGAGCCTTTTGTCATACAGCAGTTTGTAGACCTTTTACAGAAGAATCAGCCCAGTACAAATCTAATCTGCCAAGTCTGATCTGTTTATGTTGATAGAATTGAAAACCTGATAATAAAGGCAACTGTTTTAGCATAAGGCTTATGATGAAAGAGAAGGCAATCTGTGTCTACTTCATTAGAGGGAGATTTGAGAGGAACGGGGTTTTTTTTCAACCCAACCACAGCATATTCCAATTATGTAACCTATACCTTACAATTAATTTTTATTTAGCAACTTAGAATTTCATTCCTGTACACTTCAGAGAGCAGCCAAATTTCAAATGTGAACTATTTAACACATCACTGTCTAATAACCAATAATGAGAAACCCTAGCAATCATGCAATAAACTTTTCTTATAGGTATTTATATCAATTATGCACAGCTTTTGCTTCCATTTTTACTGTTGCTTAATGTAATTTTATCCATTAAACAATCATCCAGGCTGAAATCTAGAAGTTGCCAAGGAGATTACCAGATTATTTCACAGCAGTCTAGTTTGCTATAAAGATTTTAGTGTGTAAGCTTTTAGTGCACCTCGAAAAGGAAGTGAATATTAGGAGAAGTATCTGTGTGGATGTCTGGAACAGGAGATAACAGATCAATAATGCCAATGCTCATAGAATCTTGATATTTAATACATCTTGTAAGTATAGCATTGAATAAAGATACAATCAGATATAAATTTTTGGCAATTACAAAACATTACACATTATATGTCACTCAACCAAATGAACAA
The DNA here is from genome assembly GCA_032468195.1 of Cerberus rynchops. Taxonomy (NCBI): domain Eukaryota; kingdom Metazoa; phylum Chordata; class Lepidosauria; order Squamata; family Homalopsidae; genus Cerberus; species Cerberus rynchops. Next base: position 217,519 of record JANHFJ010006522.1, on the reverse strand, counting down.
GGGAAAAATACAGAGAGAGAGAGGGGGGGGAGGGAGAGAGGGAGAGGGGGGGAGAGAGATGATAATTGTTTTTATATGGCATTCAGATTTATGATTTTGAGAGACAATGGTTGCTGGCAAATTTGACTATACTTATTAATTATTGGATTGAGCTTGAATGAAATGACATCTCTCCAATCTTCAGTTACACTGAATGCTAGTTTCCATAATGTTCTCCAAATATGATAGCTGAGAATGACAGGAACTGAGCCCAATACAATTGGAAGACCTGTTTGAAGGTAATGGCTTTTAAAGCTAGGCAGGTTGTAGGAACACACCAGATTTAAGAATCCAATTTAATAAAATCACTTTTTTGACAAGTTAAAGGTCCATTTAACTTGTCTTCAACCATGACATAAAAAAACCCCATGTTATCCATACAGAAATTCAAACACTTCGTGACAATTAATTGATCCAAGGTGTTAAGTAGAACATAGCTTAGTTTCTTACATGAGCTTTTCCCATAAAAGAGAGAAGGAAACATTACTTCATGAAGTGGAGTCTTATCTCAACAGAGGAACTCAGGAAAGAAGAACTGGAGATAAATTTTGGCAGCTAAGATGGGGATAGAGAGGTATGATTAAAATTAGACTGGCAAACCTGCTTATGTTGAACAATGTTTACATTGGTTAAAGGTTGTTATTTGAAGAGCAGTGTGAAGGAGATGTAACAGAGGAGGATAAATCTGGGGAAAACTGCCAAAGACAAAGAGGAGGATATGTTATGAGATGTTGGCTATCTAACAGAGATATCCCTTGTTTGTGGTTGAAGATGATGGAATGTCACATGCTTTATTAGTCTGGAAAACCACAATAGAAAATTGCTGTCAGTACCTGTAAACCACTTCTTAATTAGGACATATGTGTGCTATAGAAATAAAACAATGCACATATACATTAAACTAACTGTTGTGTGGCTGGAAGGAAGGGCACAGATTGGCAGGAATTGATGGAGATCCTTTATTCAGCTCCTGATCAATCTAACAATGTGTGGCAGGCAGGCAGCTCCCTTTTATAGATAGCTGTCACCCTGTAGCCAACCACATTAAAATATTTTTCCATGGTACATGCAGATTACATAGCTCACCACATCTGTGCATGTGTAGACTCAACACCCTTCCCCACCTGGCTGATACCAACTGACCTCGTGGTCCATGCTGCATGTGTACTGAGATAGGCTGGTCAATGACACACCCTCTCAGGTCTGTGCATGTCTGATCTTATTTCTGCTGCGCATTCACTGGAGCCAGTTCACTGGAGCTCTCTCTGTTCCCTGGTCTCTCTGCAGTTGTTGGGCCTCTGTGGCAGATGCATCTGCCTATGTTAGGACTCTGGCCCCAGGTAGGATCATAATTGTTCCTTTTTTTTGTTGGTGCTTCTGGTTTCTCTAAGGGCTTTCTTTGGTCTTCTCTGAGGGTGGCTTCTTCAGCACGGCCCTCTCATTCCTTTTGTCTGGTGATAGTTTTCCAGATGCCTCCTCCATTCCCTGCCATCTTCTAATGCGATGACATATGATCTGGGCCCCATTATTCTGGTTATTTTCCCAGGGACCATAGGGGTTTGCCTGCATAGCTTCTGGTATATATGGTCTCCTCCTCTTTAAATGTACTAGGGGTGCTTGTGTTTTCCTGCCATTGATTGGCTTCCTATTCTGGGTGGAGTCTGTCAAGCCCTATCCATAATTTGAGGCCCATTAGCAGTTTGGCTGGACTTTGGTCTGTTCTTAACTTCAGAGTGACATGCTGTATTAATAGGAACCACTTTATTTTTTCCTGTAGATCTCCTGGCCTCATCCTCCCCAGGGCTTCCTTGGCAGTTCTGACCATACGTTCTGAAATGCCATTCCCAGCTGGGTGAAATGGGGCCATGAGGGCATGCCTGATTCCTTGGCTGTCTTCATATTCTTCAAAACAAGTTGCCATAAATTGTGGCCTGTTGTCTGAGACAATGATATCTGGCAGGCCGTACATACTGAAAAGTCTTTTTAGTGTGATTATTACTGCCTCAGTCATGGTTGTCTGCATTTTCCTGACTTCCAACCATTTGGAACAGGCATCTACGATGATGAATAGCACGTGTCCTTGCACTGGTCTGGCAAAGTCAATGTGGATCCTGGACCATGGTTTCTTGGAATTATCCCACTAGGTGGGAGGGGCTGTTGGGACTGGCCTCCATTGTTGGCAGGGTTGGTATAGCTTTACCCACCTCTCTATGTCCCTGCCTTTTTTTTGGCCAGCAGACATAGCTCCTGGCTAGTGCCTTCATGTGCATGATGTCTGGGTGACCCTCATGGAGTGTCTGGATGATGCTTTTGTGATCTGGAGGGGATCACAATGTGGTTTCCCCATAGCAGACAGCCATACTATGTTGGGAGTTCATGCTGGCAGCTCCTAAACTTTTTAAATTCTGTGCCTGGCACCTGCGCCAACCAGCACTTCCACACCCAAAGTCTGAAGGTGATAGTGTTCTGTCTGTTCTTATTTTCCTAGAAATATCTGCCGCAGTGATGGGGCTTGCCATCAGACTCTCTATCAGCAGGACCCATGATGCTGGTGCGGGCTCTTCAACTCTGGCTTCTAGGGGACATCTGCTTAATGCATCTGTGTGAGCTATCTCAGTCCCAGGTTTGTGTGTGAGGTCGTAGCTGTAGGATGCCAGAAATTCAGTCCATCTGGTCATCCTAGGGGACAAGTCTTGTGGCATTTGTCTATCTCCTGTGATGATTCCCAGCAGGAGTTTATGGTCCATGGTGAGTTGGAAATGCTGTCCATAGAGGTATTCATGGAATCTTTTTATTCTGGCCATGGCAGCCAGGGCTTCCTTGTCAAGCTGGCTACAGTTTCTTTCCACTGTCGAGAGTGTGTGGGAGAAGAATGTAATTGTACTTCCTGACCATTTGGGAGTTTGTGGCTCAGGACTATGCCTACTCCAAAGGGTGATGCATCACAGGTTAGTGTCAGTAGGAGTTACTTGTTGTACTGAATGAGAAGGCTCCAGGAAAAAAAATAGCTTTTTCACTCCTTTAAATGCTGCATCTTCTGGCTGTCCCCAGAATCAGGTGGCTTTTTTGTCCAGTAGCCAAT
>JANHFJ010006522.1:155751-166358 GCA_032468195.1 Cerberus rynchops | reverse complement strand
CCATTGAGGAAGTTTGTAGAGCAGCTACCTGGACTTCACCATCGCCTTTCATCAGACACTGTCACCTAGACACGTACACTTTGGTGGAGCTGCATTTGGCAGGAGGGCCCTGCAGACAGTATACCCGATCCAAGAGCCACAGGACTGGGCCATCTCCCTCCCTTAAGAGCCAACTGCCTTGGTATGTCCAACCTATGGATTATCTCTCCACATTCAATGGAGAAGGGGCATTGGACTTACCTGATACGCTCCTTCTCATTGTGTGGAGAAATAATCCATCCCACCCAGTTATCTGGCTGGTCCTGGATCTTGGGTTAGCATTGAAGAGAAGAACAAGGGCCTGTCTATTGTGACAATTTCATAGAAGCTGGAGAAGGAGGAGGAGCTTGCCCCTTTTAAGCTTCTGTCACTCAGTCAACAGAGCTAGAAATATAGTATCCCAACCTATGGATTATCTCTCCACACAATGAGAAGGAGCATATCAGGTAAGTCCAATGCCCCCTTTCCCAATTAATTGTTTTTAATTTGCATTGTTTTAGAGTTTGATGATCACCTTACTGCTATCTAGTTTGTATGGTAATTTTGTTTTGTATATTAATTGGTTTTATTGTATATATTTTAATTTTACTTGTGCTGGAGTGTGTGATTACAAATTGTCTTGAGAACCAAGGCTATAAGTTCTAATAAATACATAATATGTAGCTTAACATATATGTTTACCTATGTGTGTCTGTGGGCTTCATTTGACAATCAATGGGAAAACAAACCACTAAGTTTTGTTTTGTTTATCTCCAACTTAAATCGTCTGCTTTCCAAATGGACAAAACAAAGACAATATTCAATGGAACTGGGAAGACAAGATTACTCTCATAATTTTTGCAGGGCTACAAAATAATTCTTAAAGGGCAGAGGTTTAAACAAAATAGTGCAAAGGGGAAGAAAGACATGTTTTATGAGGAGAAAGGATACATGTTCTATTATATGATATTCATAGAATCTTCATTTATTTGCAATCTTATTCGCTAAATTTAGTAAAAATTACTCATGAGTAGGCATGCAATCATATTAACTGATTAACATTTACTCAATTTTGCAGATTCTTCCAACTTTAGGGAACTTTGCATTTTATACATGCTTAAATCATCTATAATTATAAGTTGGCCTTTACGTTGCTTCTTTTCAATATTTTTCATAGTGCACAGGATCTTAGGGTTTTTTTTTTCTTTGCAAACCAGTTTGCAAACAGAAATAGTTATGAACATTGGATAGTGTGTTCATTTTCTGTGTGTGCTGCCCACATTAATTATGAAAATTGGGTGATTTGTTCATTTGCTGCATATGCTATGACAAATACAGAAAGAGGAAGCCATAAATTAAATACAGCTTGTTCAGAAAATTAGGAAGCTTTGTTCAAACTACATGTCTATATTTAAGACTCACTACTGATCTACAATATCCACAAGTCCTGAAACATTGCCCTCCTAAGCTTTTCATTCCATTTAATCTTTTGAGCTTTCTTGAAAAATTCTCCCTCAGTGCAGTACCATCAAAAAAATTATGGCCTTTTACTAAATCAAAAGGATGTGGTTTAGAGCCGCCTAAAGCAGGTTTTATACTCTGAATTCAATTTGTTCATGTTCATTAATAAATTGAGCATGGGGACACCACCATCAGGAACACACCATCATCTAGAGAGCCAGTTGGCCCCAACCCAGTTAACTTTTTACAAAGTTCTGATTGTTTCCCCAAAGATTCAGGTTGAGAGGTTAGATTAACTCTTGTACTGATTTTTAAAAAAAAAATATTGGTATGTATTGCTTTCCTTGGAAGTCACGGGTCATTGCTTATAATTGTTGTTATACTCCTTATGTGCTTCTGAAAGTCACTATTGTGTCATGGGTGGCCATTATATAAATATATAAATAAATAACTCACTGTTGTTGACAGGTGAGATCTTACCAAATACCACAATAACCAAGTTTGTGTCAGCAGACTTTGAAACATATGTATGGAAAAAGGTGTAGAGGAAAAAGGTCTGAACAGCACTCAGTATGATAACATTAATTGGAGAACCTGATGGATTTGGTGGGTGATTAATTTCTGCCTGAAGAAGAGGAAGAAGGGACCAAAGCAATACAGTGGTAGAATAGCCTGGATCTGTTAGGATGCCCTGTGATTGACCTGCATTTTTAAATTAACACTTGAAAAAGTTGTTGCTTAAACAAGCTAACTCTACCTATTTACTTCAGCAAATGGTGAGAGAGCAAATTTCCTGCCCTAACCCCAGTCAGATAATTATTTCCAACTTTTGTTTTAACTGGGCACCCAATACCTACTAGTTGCTTAACAATGTAGCTAATCCTCACTAATGTGAAACTTTCCCTTGCTGATGCCTAAATTAAGCAACTCCAGGAGTTGGAGAGGAGAGGATGAAGCCTATTAAACTTGCCTAATAAAAGCAACTTTTTAGGAAGTTGATTCTGGCATTTTTTTTCTCACCAGGAATTTGGTACACCTCAGGATTCTGCAGTGCGGACACCTTATTAATAAATCCTTATTGATTGTAACCATTCTTGATGTCTGCCTTTTTGGGTATCTGACCCACAAGCACACTAGTGCTCAATATAGAATACTAGGCACTAGAAATGCAGGTACTTAGAAAAAAAAATCAAAAAGTGACATATATGGTAATAAATGGGGCACTAAGGAGTGGGTACTACTATGCACTACCTTCTAATTCTTATACTTGATGGGGGGAATAGAACATTTCTATTATAAATGTTATACATGTTAAATAAGTGTTATAAATCAGTCATTCAAAACTGGCAAATCCTCTTTCTTTATAAAACAAAAGTTTAAACATAATGGTGTGTTTTTTCAGATACCTCAAAATATTGTATGGCTTTACCATTGATGGCAAGATGTGACTGCTCCGTTGCAGGCCTTTAAGTTTGTTTGTTTTTAAATTTATGTTGTCTGATGCAGCACCTTGATCCTGGGGAAACATTGTTTCATTTCACTGTGTACTGTACTGTATATTGTTGGAATGACAATAAAATCTATTTGACTTGACTTTGGTTAAACTATCACACTAGGAATTTATTTTTATCTGAAAGACTCAAGCAGAAGCACGTTGCTATCTTAATTTTCATTGCTTGCTGGAGGGATAAAAATAACACCCTTGGCTTGCTTTCTTACAAAAATGCATACTTTAGATTTGCTATTAAAGGTTGTGGTCTGCAAGTATACAACATATGTATTACTAGTTAAACTTTGGAATGTTATGTATGTATGTGGACACTCATACATGGTTAAAAATTGACTGAGCTATATGCAAAGTTGTACATGTGTGTCAGCGCATGCACGTTTCTGTTTAAAATTTGTCAAGCTATGTGTCTGTGATGTGAAAAGATAAAGCAGGTTATGTTTTAAAAAGTTATTTTTTTCCCACATTCAAGGGAGTGATTTAAAAAAAAAATTAACATGAAGGAAGCCTTGTAGAAAAGGCAAAAAAATTAGACTATGGGCTTTTTTTTATAAAGTATTTTTTCTTGCATTTAAAATACTAATTTTAAAACTGCCAGAAAAATTAAAATTATTACCTCTTTATTTGTTTGACAATATATAACATAGATTTGGCTTCCAAATTGCAATGCTTTGGGATTTTCTTAATAAGTCACTTTAGTCAGGCTTCAGTTGAATCCATAAAGATAAGGGCTAGGATTATATTAATAATTCATTTTAGGGACAATTAGTAGCTTTTTATTTTATCTTTTCCTTATTGAGATTAGATAGCATCACATGGATTTGTTTTTGTTTACTTTGCTGATTAAAGAAACAGATAAACCCTCATTTTGTGTTACAAGTAGGGTCTCTCTGGTGTATGTATATGTATTTATAGTAACTAAATTTACCATCTGAGAAAAATGTCTGGTTAGCCTTATACAGAAAACAAATGTGTATTTATATGTATTTTCCCCCCAATAATATTTCAAAGGTGTAGTTAATGTTTAATTTGGAATTAAATTTGGTAATTTAAAATAGTGGAGTTGATTTTGTTACTGAAATACTCTTCTAATGCACTTTGTTTCCTATAAATTCATTGTGTCTGGTAGGTTTAATCAGTAGATTAGTTAGCAAAAGTCGATTTTATTTGACAAGGCTGGTATGCATTCCTGGGTTTTGCCTCTTTCTGAATTACTTTAGTTCTGGTGTAATTGTAATGTGACTGTAACTTAGAAGGAAACAAAGAGACAGAAGACTTTTATTTCTATTAACTAGTGGCAGCTTTGATATTTTATATTTGTTATCAAAACCCAAAATCTGATTTGGTGAGTCTGATGATGTGCAGAAAAAATGCATTTAAATTTAGAAGAAGGTATTTGAGGTGGTCAAAGTTATAGAAACCAATCTTTACTAGGAAGTAAAGATGACATAACTAAGGTATAATCAAGCAGAAGAAATGAAACCAATGGAGGGAAGAATACATAAAAAGGAATCCTATTATATTTAAAAGTGGAGTTTGGTCTAGAACATGATTAATTGGATCAAGACCTAAACTAAACTAAAAATAAATTCAAGTTTCTTAGAATTAACTCAAACCAGCCACTTGTATTGCATGAATACCACATACAATTGTCCCATTTTTTGAATTTAGTCCACCAAGTCTGGAGAGGAAAAAAAATTTAAAAAGAAGTCCTTTCCATTATATAATTCACTATCAAGACCTGGAAAGAAAATGCTCAAGTCCTTAACACCTATTGATTGCAGCAGTGATACCTTGCCTACTGCTGGCCACCTGGTCTGTACGGCAGTGGTTAACAATATCATGAAGTCTTGAATTAGTCTTTTGGCTCAGGGGATACCAGATGCCCCCCCCTATTTTATCTAGACTCCTGGTTCACAAGATGCCAAATATTTCATAGATAAAGGTGGAAGAACAAGGCCAGAGGATTACTACATAAATATAATCTAAAAAGTTAGGTTATATTTAATATTGAATGAATTTGACTATACAAGGACTGATCACCAATCTGGGTTTCAAAGCTCTACTTAATTACTAGGAAGAAAGAGACAGCTGCTTATCTCTTGGCTAAAATATCATGTTGGTCTAAATTTTTGAAGCCTGGTATTTTCTGATGATGTTATCCAAGCAGTCATGTCCAACTTTCGGTGATTTGCATTTTTCGATTTTCTTTGCGTTTTTCTATAATCTGGCTGGTGTCAGCTTTGATGGTGTTCCACCACCATGTTCTTTGATGGCATAATTTCCTTTTTCTGCTAACTCTTCCAAACATAATTGCTTTCTCCAGTGAATTCCCCCAATATGATGTGGCCAAAGTAAGTGAGATGCAATTACATGATTTTGCCTTCTGGTGACATGTATTCCTAGACATGTATCTCTTACTAATTTGTTGTTGTTTTTTTAGTACAAAGGAATGAGAGGTCTTGATATGAACTGGCCTATGCAGACAAGAAAGAGGAATAAATCTCCACCTCAACCCCATTACATTCTTCATGTTTTTTTCTTTGCACAAATTTAAAAACTTCTAACAGATAAATTCCAATTAGCCCTGTGGTATGGTAGGAAATAGAAATAGAAGTGTTAGGGGAAGGGTTGACCCTACCACATAGCCACCCTGGGTCTGATCTGGATTCAACCAATGTATATTTTTGTCCTTCTATCAAAATAGTGTATCATGAAAAGGAGCAAATGCAAGTGCCCCAGGTGGAAGAACATTAGAATAAATGATTTGGAAAGGCTAGCAAAACATTGCCAAATTCAATTTCTATTCTAATAATAAAACAGCCTTTTGAGTATGACTCATTAATGATTATGCTAGCTCTGCTAGTGTTATTAGGCTCTAAGCTTTGTAAAAATAAGAACCATGGAAAAGTGCCACCCAGAAATGCAGGCAGTTTTGACATGAGAAATGTATCTTCCTGGAAAGAGGCTATTGATTTTTATAGCAATTGTTATGTGCAGTATAGGTTTTATCCAATCCTGGCAGTGACTCAAAATCTACATTTAAACAGATTTTTTAAAGAATGATGTTACTGATTCATTTTCCTGATGTCAAGAAATAAAAGCGTATTCTTAATGAATAAGAGACTTTTAGTGTAAAATATTTAGGGATTACAAGTTGGAATGCTTACTGCTTTTTCCAGCTCAGGGAACATTTTTATTTGTTTGCTTTTCATATCAAAACCAATGAATAGATCAGAATTGGATTTATTATATGCAGAAAGTTTACTCTAGTTGCATTATACAACACTTGTTTTTTAAAGTAATTATTTCCTACTATTAGCCTCAAAGTTTTGTATGCCAGGAGAAACACAATATTTCTGTGAAACAGTAATTAGGATAGAATTACAATAGCAAACCTTGGATAAACTTAGGCAGGTTGTGGATTTTCATTTGATGAGCTCCTCTTCTCAACTTATGGCATATATTACTAGCTCTTAACTATTTCACCCTTAAAAATTGTAGGAAATATCAGCTACGTTAGCAGAACAATTCCCAAAAAAAGAGTATTGGCTGCCACAGGTTACCTATTCTTGATTTAACCATTGAGCCCCAAATTTCTGTTGTTAAGTGAGACATTTGTTAAGTGAATTTTATCCCATTTTATGACCTTTCTTGCCTTAGTTGTTAAGCCAATCACTGCAGTTGATAAGTTAGTAACTTGGTTGCTAAGTGAATCCAGCTTTCCCGTTGATTTTGCTTGTCAGAAGGTCACAAAAGGGGATCACAGGATATGACTGTCAAGCATCTGAATTCTGATTGCATGATCAAGGGGATGTTGGACAGATCATAACTGTGAAAAACGGTCGCAAGTCACTTTTTTCAGTGCCGTTCTAACATTGAATGGTCACTAAATGAACTGTTGTAAGTGGAAAACTACCTGTACTAGGCAGAAAGTTTCAGGTACAAATCAGTGATCAGTGAAATTGTTTATTGTGAGAAACATTTGTATTGAGAAGAGAGTAAGGGAAAGATTAAATAAGGGGAAGAATCCAAATGTATTTGAATAAGAATTAGAAGACTTTGCATGCAAAGCATTGTATAGTTTGGCTCAGAATTCCAAAATGTTGTTTTCCTATAAAAACAATTCAGTATATTACTGTTACTATTGATTTAGTCTGACATCTCCCCCTTCCAATACAGGTAATCCTCAACTTACAACAGTTTTCTTAGCGACCATTGGAATTACAACAGCACAGAAAAAGGAACTTATGACCATTTTTCATGCTTATGACCACTGCAACATCCCAATGGTCACATGATTTACATTTGGATGCTTGATAACTGGTTCACATTTATGCTAGTTGCTGTGTCCTGGAGTCATATGATCATCTATTGCAATCTTTTGACAAGCAAAGTCAATAGGGAAGTCCGATTCACATAACAACTGTGTTACTAATTTAATAACTCCAGTGATTCACTTAACAAATGTGGCAAGAAAATAAAGTGGGGCAAAACTCATTTAACAAATTTCTCTCTTAGCAACATAAATTCTGGGGTCAATTACGGTCATAAGTCTAGGACTACCTGTATCTCAGTTTTGAAAATGTAAAAAACCAAAATCAAGACTTATATTAATTATATGTATAAAATTAAAAGTGATTTAAGACCGTTTACACTTTTTTTGGCACATGTATGCATAGTAAGCATCATTAATGTAATGCAAAAAGTGGAAGAACTCATGTCGACTAAAGAACACACATTTTAATCAACGTAGGAATTCTTTTCCAACTAAGTCTACTAAAAATGTATGGACTTATTGAATATCATATTTCTTAAGTTAAATTCCATTTGAAGTGATTATTAGAGTCATTACATTAGGGAGGAATGTGTGCCTCAGACACTGAAGCCTATAAATGGCCCAGTTCCTAACTTATATATATATTTTGTCACAGAACTTAATTGGCATTGTGTTGTCCTATACTGCACCAACAGAAAGGATGCATGTTCAGTTTTATCATGTGTACCTTATTTTCTGTCCCTTGCTTCTATCTTATATCCTATTCCTTGACCAAAAGTAAAAGAAGAATCATTGTAAGAATTCTGATCAGATAATTATTTTCCAGATTGATGGATGATAGACAGGTAAACAGACTGACAGATAGGTAATGATCGACAGATCGACAGATAGACAGACAGATGATAATCATGGTGGCTTAGTTGTGAAGATGCTTGTCTCTGCTCGGAAGGTTGAGAGTTCAATCCTAGGTACAACTGATTTTTCTCCCCTAGGGCGCAAAGAAAAAAAGAATATCTACTGCGAACTCTGCATGGCATCAGGAATGGCATCTGGCCGGTAAATGCTTAGCTCCATCCAGTCATCTCGATTCTACCCCTTATTAAGGGAGTAGAGGTTCATAAAAAGGGAGTAAATAGATAGATAGGTAAATATGAATGTGTGTTTGTGAATACATATGCATACAAAGCATAGGCAGGATATTCTAGGGAAATATATATAGCCCTTATGATTTTGTTTGGAAAGCCAGAGCTATCTTGTCACCTTTTTTTTTAGAACAACAGTTTTTTTTCCCCCATGGGGCAGCAATATCAGAAAGCTCCCTCTTTCTAGTCCACTTGTTCTAAATTTCTAAATTCTAAATAATGAGGAAACTACTGTTATTTTGTGAACTGTGCAGTTGATGTAACTATTGCAATGAGGACACCCACAGGTATAGCCCAGTAGGGAACCCTGACAAAGCTGTTTACCAGCTAAACAAACAAATTTAATAAAACACATGGAAATGCATGTCCCAGCTAATCAGTCTTTGAAATAGTTTGATTGTTTCAGGAATGTACAATAAATTCTGAGCAGTTATCTCTTGTTACTTTGTCTATAAATTAATCCTGTCCACCTCCCTACCATTCAGCACAAGAACTGTTAACAATAAAAGAACAAATGCCAGGAAAATGCTATTCATTTATTATGATGATGATTATTAAGCATTCCTCAAGATAGTGCCTTAGGAAATGAATCTTTATGCTCTTTAATCTTTGGGTCTTTAACAAGCATAATTGAAAACCTCTGTCAGGAATATAAATAGGGAATGTTTTACCTCACTAAGCAGACATGATTGCTGTTGCTCGGTTGAAACCCTGTTGCTTCAACTATCCTGGGCTTTCAAATCACATTATGCATCCTTTCTTCCCACGGCAGAGAATACATGTGTGAGGCAGCAAGGGATGATAAAACAAACAAGGCAGTGGGAAGACATCCCTCTCCCCATTCTACCCTCCCCACTCCCCACTTTGGTCAAGCAGAATTATGAGAGACTAAAGCTGACAAAGAGTAACTATATAATCCCCTCTGGTCCCTCTTCTATTAGATAAAGGAGTCTAACGGAGAGAAGTGAAAGCCAGGAGGAACTACTCACCAGATGTTTGATAAATTTACATCATTCCAGGCAATCTGAGGTAATGCAATCTTGATGTCTGAGCAGTGTAATTACAAGAGATGTCGCCAGCCCTTCTAAAACACTCTGCATCAATCACCAAAAACTGTTCCAGAAAGATCAAACATCAATCTGCTCCTGTCTGTGAGGGGGTGGGGAGGTGAAAGTGCAGAACAGCTAAAGGCTGAAGTTGCTTTCCTACTTACATTCAACAATTAAACTACAACTTAGTTGAGAAAGCAGAGGATATATGGGAACAATAAAAGACTGGTGTTTCTCTTTCTATTTTGGAAGATATATTGAGATAATTGTTGGATAGCATTATAATCATTGGGGCAGTTTATTTTATGGTTTTTATTTTTATTATTATAACCTTTAAGTGTTGCAACATATAAGGTGCCAAGTAAAGTGTATCAGATATATGCTATATAACTGAAGTGTAAATTTTAAGTTTTAGAAGTACTATATAGTAGGTACTGCTAAAGCTATTTCTGGAATATGTATACTTTTGAATATAATAATTTAAGCAAGGAATTGGAGAATTGGTGTTAAGGAAATATATTGGTAATATAGTGAAGCCTAATTATTAATATAATTATAAAATAGTCTCTTCAAAGAAGTTATATGTCTGTTCATTTCATCTAACTTGCATGACAGGCTTTTTTTTCCAGATGTAAAATTTTATTTAAAAAACAAATATGTTCTGATTGTGACTAATACCTTTTGAAATATCTTGCCTATAAATAACAATAGCAATTCTTCATTTAGATGCAGTTTGTCAGCATAAATATATATAACACAGGAAAATGTGTATTTAGAAAACTGAATGATGCATTTTTCATCGACCAAATAATCTGCCAGAAATTTAGTTTAGAAGGAAATGAGAAAAGAAATGTTGCACTCTTTGTCTAACAATAACGTACTGATTATATTGGATGCTTAATTTTTCATGTCTTGCTGTTCTTGTGGGATCATTCTGAATAATGTAATGGTCTTTGAGCAGGCAATTTTATTATGTTATTCAATTTGTTCTAATACCCTGATTTAGTAAGTATGGAGGTAGCTACTGCAGTGTGGAATTGAGAAATTTGTGCTAACTTAACTATGCTTATGGTTGGTGTTCTATACCCATATAAGGTATAGAGGAGACAGCAAGTCTGGCCGCCTGGAATCAGAGAGCGGGAGAATCCTGC
>JANHFJ010006522.1:124096-136469 GCA_032468195.1 Cerberus rynchops | reverse complement strand
GGTTTGGACCAAAGGGTAGCATATCTCCCATCACATTCCCTTCCCAAGAACCATCCTCTGACATTGGTTGGGTAGAGAATAGTGCGGTTGGTTCAACGTCACCAGAGGTATCTGGTGAACTTTTTTGACTGAGATTAAATTGAATCTGATCGCCCCAATTCTTGCCTCTTATCTTCAGCTCAGCCCCACTCATTCTTACAGATGACTGTAAAGCAATTATAAAGGCATATTTTGGGAATGGATAGAAAGAGATGGAGATAGTCTTTAGCAAGTGACACAGGTTATTCCTGCAGAATTTTTCCTGCTTATTTAATATTCAGTAGCCTTGATTAATGACCAAAGCTGTTATTATAAGACACAATATTCCCAATACTTCTCCCTTTCAAAGCATGGTGAGGTGATCATTAGACATACTTCCAAGAAGAGCCCCAGCAGGTCACCACACATAATTTTTGCTTTTTCAAAATGTAAAGAATTGTAGACTTAGTCTAGTAAGTAAAATGGCTGCTGCTTCTCTGTGCCACAGCACTTTCCGGATGGAATTTACAGGATCCAAAGCGGTGGCTTACAGCTGCTAAACTGCACAAGACCCTTCTCTCTGCTGCTCTTGCTGGGAGAGCATCTTTTGCTGGAAACTATGTGCATGCATGCATGTGCATGCCCTCACACACACGCGCAGCCTCACATTTTCGGTGACAGCGAACTGGTGGTAAAATTATTTGAAAACCACCACTGGATGACAGCATGAGAACACAAAATTCCAGAATCGTGTAGAAGCATCTTCTAACTATCTTCATGCCTTTTAGGATGTATCTTCTCTTAAAACTTGAAACCCTTGTTATCACCATAGTCTCTTGGGCAGAGCAAGGAAAGTTGTCAACTGTATTAGCTTTAAGAAGTGACTACATTGCTTAGCCAAAAGGTTGCCTGCAAAGGATCTTATTCAGTGTGTCAAGACAGCTCCAATGTCATGCTTAAAAAAGAGACATGGCTTTGCTTTATACACCTGCACTGAAGGTTTGACAAAACTAAAGAAACCTTTGAGATTTCGCCTAGGCTCTTTGTAGAGTGTTGCTTCCAAACAAAACCAGCTTAAAAAAAAAACTCTGAGTTTCAGCAAATCAGAGGATATAATGGTAGACTAAAAGAAGGGAGGCTAAAGACTAATATGTAGTCTCCACAGCTACTTTGCAATGTCTCCAAGTTCAAGTTACATGGTGCATTGATATAAATAAATTGTAAATTGATACTAGTTTTATAGCAGTGTAGTCATGGCTTCTAACATCCAACTCTGAGAATTGTCATGACAGTGCTAAAAAAATTCTCTTGGATTCATTCCCAGGAGTAAAGAAGTGCTCATTAAAGCATTTAAACTCTAGGATTCCTACAAGTTTCCAAGCCTTCATATTTAAAATTCTGCTCAAGTCTGTTTCAAGTATGTGAATTCTGTGTGTTCAAACTAAATATAAGGATCCCTGGCTGGGATTTCTGCATTTTCATTAGTCATGGTTGAAAGGTCTTTTAGTAACACCTACATGATTTTCTCTCTGTAAATACAATTATTTACAGAGCCTGTGCATATTTGATAAAATTAGAGATCTTACCATGAATAGTATACTGTATACTGTACTTCTGTCCTGCTCTAAAAGAGTGCCATTTTAAGTAATTGTTCTTCGAAAAGGATGAAGATAAATAAAACACAGAAAAGCAAAATAGTTGATGTGGACTACCTCCTTTGTTATATCTTGGCTCCATATTATAGATTCCAAACTGACTTGAGTTTGGACAGTTTCCCAGTGAAATCTGTCTCTTTTTTTTTCCACACAGACTTTGGAAGAGGACCAGTACTCTAAGTGTGGTATCAGTGGTTTTAGACACAGATTCACTTCAATCCCAGGCAAATATTTTTTTAGGGAAATGAGCGTCTGTTGAAATCAGTAACACTGTACAGCTTTCTGTATCTTTTTGCTTCATCCCCTGAGGACTGTATATTCTATTTCTGTACAGCTATTATTAACATATATTGGTTATTTAAAAATCATTTAAAAGTCATTTTTCTGCTTACACACACACACACACACACACACACACACACACACATTTTCCTGCCATGGCATAAGATATTGTGCAGAGAAGCTTGTCCCTATCATGTATGTACAGACACTTCATTTTAATGAACTTGCCTTCAGCTGCTGAAATAATCTGAGGACGCAGTTGTAGCATTCGTGTTTGGATATATTTTTTTGTGTGTTTGGGTCTTCAAAACATAGATTGCTTCATGGTGGCTTGTATTCACCCATTCAGTCTTCTAGATTATATGCTTATCTTTTTTATCCTGTAATGGTTGAAGATTCCCAAGAGGAAACTATCAGTGTGAAATGGTACATTTTAGGAACAATTAGTTAAAGACAATTCCATGCATGCAAATGACTTTTTACAGTGCATTAATGCCAAAATTCTAATTCTGAAAATGGGGTAGAAAAAAGGAACATATTTATTTTATTTTATTTCTATATTGCCCCCTCTCCCAAAGGACTCGGGGCGGTGTACAGCCGTCTAAAAGAAATACAACATAGATGACAGTTAAAAGCAAATAAAAATTAACTCATTTAGGTGGCTGATCAAATTAAAAACCTGATATAAAAGATTAGAAATTTAAAAATTTAAAACAGTTAGAAATTACAAATTTAAAAACTGATTTAAAAATAATTTTAAACCCCCAACCAATAGTACTTAGGCCAGACCGGCCTGTTGGAACAAATAGGTTTTTAATGTGTGCCAGATGGACCATAGATCTGTGATGGTCCAGATCTCTGGGGGCAATTCGTTCCAAAGGGAATATAGTTTGTGGTAAGAGTGAGACTCTGAGGAGAGGGTGAAGAAACCTGAGGTCCAGTGGTAACTCAGAGGTGGGAGCAGGAATCGTGGAAATGGAGAGAGATGATCGGGTATGGAGAACTGAGCATGAGAATTTTGGATTATATTAAGTGAGCTGTGCATTGTAAAGAAAGGAGATTGTGGCATAATTGGCATTGGATGAGAGAGATATTTGAATACGAACTTAATGGATATTTGAAACTCGGAGTTTGACAAGAAGAAGTCATTTTAAAGCGAAGAGGAAGAACAGCTGTGTAATTGTAACTATAATTGTAGTTTGTAATTGGAGGACACCTAGGGGTAGGAAGAAGAAGAAGAACAGTGACTGATGCAATAGAGTCTGTGAAGATAAGTTCAAAAGGACACTGGAAAGCATCAAATTGGAAACTTGATTAACTTGAAAATAATCTTTGGAGCTTGGCTCCATATATATTGGCTCCATATCTATTTCGAGCTCATTTTGCTCTCATCAGTTGGTCAGTTGAGCAAAAGGAGCTCGAAATAGATCTATATTGGCCTCCCTGAATTTTTAAAATACCAGCAGAATAAACAATTAGCTAATATATATATATATAATATTGTAGATTTTCACGGGTGCAGGTATGCAGGTCTAGGTCTGTGTGTGTGTATCTGAAGGCAGGACAAGAAGCAATGGATGGAACTATTCAAGGACAGAAGCAAGGAGAAATTTCCTGACAGTTAGAACAATTAATCAGTGGAACAACTTGCCTTCAGAAGTTGTGAATGCTCCAACACTAGAAGTTTGAAGAGATTGGACAACCATTTGTCTGAAATGGTATAGGACCATGATGGCAAACCTATGACACGGGTGCCACAGGGGCACGGAGAGCCATCTTGCTGGGTACACAAGCTGTCGGCCAACTTACCTCCAGCTGAACATGCACATGCGATTGTGCATGCATGCATGCACGATTGCAGAGACCCAGCTGGTCTTCGGGCGTCTGCTATGCATGCACATGCAATTGCAGCAGGAAATCCAGCTGGTCTTCGGAGCTCTTCTGCTCATGCACACACGACGTCTCATGTGTGTGTGAGAGTGCCTGAATGCAGTGTGCGTGCATTGCACATGCAAAAGCTACATGCATGTGCAGATGGTACAGTTGTGCATGCAGCACATGTGAAGGAGCTACACAAAAGTGTGGATGGCATGCGGAAACACATACTTTTTGGCACTCGGTAAATAAAAGGTTTGCCACCACTAGTATAAGATTTCCTGGCTGAGCATGGGATTGGACTAAAAGACCTCCAAGATCCCTTCCAACTCTATTATTCTGTTCTGTTTATTCTGTATTCTTCTTTTAAGATCAACCAACTGTAAAGGAATAAGCAGTCAAGAAATGCACCACAGAAAACTTCTACATGGAAGTTCCATATGTTACAATTGCCATGTGGAAACATAGCAGTCATAGCATGATTCCACAATACAATGTGGATGAACCAGAGGCAAAGACTAATAGCCAGGCTATATGCCCCATCTAACAAAGCTTCTCCAGATAAGGGGAAGCCATGAGATTGTCAATATAAATTCCAAAAGGGACAGTTCCTTGCAAGGAAGCCCAGAAGATCTAGAGCAGAGGTGTCAAACTCGCGGCCCACGAGCTAGCCATGCCTATGCCTGGTTTAGCAAAGGGGAAAAAAGTCATGATATGTCATGTGATGATGTGATGATGCAAGTTTGACACCCCTGATCTAGAGGGACAGATGCTGCAAGTTACCTGCAAGCAGAATGACAGAAGCCAAAAATTATGAATATGCTCGCAGTCTTTTTATATATATAAATGTTTTTATTATATATTTTTCTTTATGATACATCATATTTTCAGTTTTGCAATGGCAGTATGCTGGCTGTATTCAGTCTCTTTTTACTATACATAGTGTTATATACCCTGATTATAATCAATATTTTCTTAATCATACATTACAGTCTCTTTTAAATGCATAATGTTGTCATAGTTACAACTATTATTTTCTACCATGCTCACAATCTTATGTGAAGCCTAATTGACACTGGCTCTGCCCAATCCACCTTTTAAAATAGATTTAAATGGATTAAATTAAAGTGTAAACAGTCTCAGAGCCGCAGAGCACCTGAAGCTACCTGGATGAGTATACTTAAAGTAAAACTAAAAAGGAAGGACATACAAAGAATTACATGCAAATGTTCACTGGGATATTGGAATAAGAAAATTAAAAAACAGATTGAAAGGACATACAATTTAGAATATTACCTTGTTGAAAATATTTTTGAATTAAATAAAGAAATAATGTATGTCTCCCTGTTTAAATTTGTTAAGGAAGCTGTTTAACTGACTCTGTTAAACGAAGAGATAAGTAAAAAAAGAAGGAAAACATGAAGTTTTGAGATAGAATATGATACTGAAGAACAGAGTGCTGAAATAAACTAATGTGTTATGGACATGGGGGCCTAAGCTTCTGTTTTATTTTTCTATTTCCTTTTACGGATTGTAAATTTTAAATAAGAATGGTTATTATTAAAAGGAGTGGAAGTTATAGAAAGGATTGTTGGACTCCTTAGAAAAATATATTTGTTTAGGAAAAATACACTTTATAGAAGACTATATTATGTCATTGGCCAGTAATGTTATTGTACATGTATAAAATGAATATATATTGAAATAACTACAATGGAAGATAAAATAATTTGTGGCGTACTGAAGTTTTATGGTCTTTTTGATGAAAATGGAAAGACCTAAATTGATGATGTTCAGACTGGACAATTGAAAAACTATTGAATAATGGAACAAGAGGACTATGGTTATATTAAGAGGACAGAGAGGCAATAATTTTGATTGTAAATGTATTTTTTCCTGCACTCTTCTTTTTTTCTTCTTTTCTATTTCTTACTTTTATTCAAGTAAAGATCCTAATTAATAACACACATACACACACACACACACACACACACACACACACACACACACACACACACACACCATTAGCACTTGGTAAAGTAGTTTGAAGGCCTTACAAAAGTTGTTCAAATATTCTGATGTATCTCTCTTTATAATGACCAGAATCACAGAAGAATTGGTATTTTCTATGATACTCTATAGAAGTAAAAATTGGACTTTGAACAAGGAAGATAGGAAGACCATTAGTGCCTTTGAACTTTGGTGTTGGAGAAGACTGCTAGGAATACTGTGGAAAGCCAAGAAAACAAACTGATGGATCATTTTAAAAAACCCTATTGTTCTCCTTTAAGGCACAAATAACCAGTTTTAAATTATCCTACTTAGGACTAATATGAAAGACCCAACTCTGAAAAAGCCTCTAATGCTGGAAAAGGTGGAAAGAAAAAGAAGAAGATCAGCAGCAACAAGGTGGATAGATTCAGTTACAGAGGCAATGTTTGCACCATTGGAAGCCTTTAAAGAACAGCTTATGGATCAATTGTCATGGAGAAAATCTATATATGTGGTTCCTGGGAATCAAAAATGACTTAATAGCACATCATCAATTAATTCTGATAAATGTGATTTTAGATTAGCCACATCTACTACAATGCCCATTTTGTTACTGAGTCCATGGTAAATGTTAAACTGGACCTGCAGAGAAACAAAGAGCCCATTGCAGCCAAGGAGGCTCACAGAGTTACATTGGCCCAGTCACTCTTTCTTGGTCTAATTTATGTCACAAGTGGGATCTTATAAAGAAACGGGAGGAAGGAGAGCAGCATATTCAATCTGATACTTCTGGAAAAAAGACAGCATAGAAACCTGTTAAAGCAACAACATAAAGCCCATTCACAAAATCATTGATGGATCCCATGGAATACCATTATGGTGAAGGAACTTTTCCTGGAACTGAGATTTGAAGATAGTCAATTCAGAGGACCTCCCACAAAATCAAATGGGGGACAAAAGTGACACATAGTTCCAGATGCCCCCGAAATTTGTCATCTTACTTGTTCCACCCACTCAACAATGTCAAGCTCACTTGTATTGTAAATAGGAATGAAAGATAGCACTTCACAAGTGTACTGTTTTACCCATGTCCTCTAATGCTAGTGAATTGTGATGTACATCTCTTTCTATTATTATATACAGTACAGCGTGTAAATAAATTGTATTCTGGGCCATTCCGCTTATCTATTTTCTTCGTTCTGTCCGTAGCCCCAAAATATTTCTTTAACAAAATCTTGAAAACATTCCGCCCTCCTTGAAATGAATTTTCTTTGGCTGGCAACTTGGCCTGTTGTGGTTTGTGTTTGTTTGTAAGAATGAGAGGTAGTTGCTCAAAAGAATACATCTATTCCCAGTGATCATTTTGCAGCTAAGGCTGAACAAATGAGAAGTTATCAACTGCAGTGACAGTGCTCAGAGGCACAATGTCAGGTTTCTACAGAAGACCTATCTGTGAAGTACTATTGTGTCCATTCAGGTGTCAGGATGAGCTATTCTTCTCTCTGTACTGCAGAATGAAAGGAGGCTTCCACTGTTCCTCCAAGGGGAATATATCAGATTTGGTCAGGGAGATGTTTTATTCACTGAATAAATAAATCAAAGGCTGCCCTGCCCACTGTTACTATCATTTTGTGTTAAATTCATCTCAAAATGTGCCTTTTCTAGGAAACAATTAGAACAATATGATAGATTTGGGGAGAAGTCTTTTATGAAGGATTATTCCATCATTGAAAGAGGACATCTATACAGCTAAATTTGCACATCTATTGTTTATTTGATTAATTTATATTCTAAACCTAAATAAATCTGAACTGTATTTCCTCCCTACATCTACGGCTGCTTTGATGAAATTTGCCTTACTGTTTCTCTATTATTTTCTCTCCTTCATTTTGCAGGATGTTTGTGAATTTCTTCAGAATTCTTCTTTCAGGTGTTTTTGACTTGATTTTATTGTTAAAGGTCAAGGGTCACCACTACCAATGCTATTATTTTTATTTTTTTATTTTCCATTAATTTCATGCTTAATTGACCATCCAGTGTATGTGGGGAAAAGTGTATGTGGGGGAAACGATCTAATGGGAGCCCACAGGTGCTTTTTCAAGAGGCAGCTGGATTTTCTGGTTTTTCTTTGAAGATGTTTTATTTCTCACCCAAGAAGCTTCTTCAGCTCTGACTGGATGGTTGAGAATGGAAGGATTTATACTCCTTGAAGACATTTGGTCCTTTGCATTCCCACCATCCAATGAGAGCTGAAGAAGCTTCTTGGATGAGAAGCAACATGTCTTCAAAGAAGAACCAGAAAGTCCAGTTCCCTCTTGAAAAAGCAATCTTGGAACAAACATGCCCAGGATAACTGAGAATCTTCATAGACATTTAATGGAATGAGCTTCTCTGTTCCTTTGGAATACAATTTGAAAGTAGATGCTAACTCTAACCCTAACCCTAACCCTAACCCTGCAGTGGATAGACAATGGCTAAAGTGATGAGGATGATGAGGTTAATGATGAGGATGAGGATGAGAATGACACTAGAAAACATCAGGATTGTCTTTTTAATATGTGTGTGGAGGGGGAAGAGCTGACTGAAAAACATTGAAAAATTATACATGCTCAATCATTTCAAAACAAAGTCTGAATTAAAAATGCAAGAATATATTACATATAATGAAATCTATATACAATTCCTCTTTTATGCAATTGCTCATTTTGCTTGTACGCTTATTGTGGCCCCTGGCCAGAAACCCTAATTCCAGATGTTTAAGTTTTGGCAATATTTGTATGTCATTAGGTAACTCTTACAGCTCACAGCTTGACCCTTGGGATTTTGGGATGCTCCAGAAAAAAAAAAAAAGATTGGACAACAATTTGACATAGACTAAGGACTGCCTTGAGCAGGAGATTGGATTAGAAGACCTCCACAATCCCTTCCAACCCTATAATTTAGGATTCTAAAGCTAAATTCATAGGATCAAATTTAAATTTAGAAGCAATAACTAAAGCAGACTACACTGATTTCTCTGTAGTCAATGAATGAACACCCACTCCTTCTCCAATCTCAAACTTAGTTTGTCTCTCCCTATTATTATTACACATCACATATTCAACATAATGCACATCATATAGTCAACTATCAAGGAAATCCCTGAAACAGACATGGTAAGTCCTTTTCTCAAGGAGGAAGCACTGTCAGAGATCCCTAGCTCTTCTTTGGTGCCTTGTTTCCAAATACTTCTTTATTTCTTCATTTGCATGTTACCTCTATCTAAAACACCAGGTGAACAAAATATTATAGAAAACCATGCAGCATAATGATTAAATCAAATAAATAAAAACATCATAAAAGTCATAAAATGGACCTTCGTGTCAACTAACATGGTAAAACCATATAAATCTCCAATTTACTCTATCTCTTATTCTCCAAAACTGGTACAAGGAAAAGGTTAGTGGGGAAGAAACCATTCTAAACATTGAGAGAGATAGTTTCTCTATGTCCCTCTGTCTCTGTCTCTGTCTGCCTGTCTGTCTCTCTGTCTCTGTCTCTCTGTCTCTCTGTCTCTGTCTCTGTCTCTCTCTCTCTGTCTCTCTCTCTGTCTCTCTCTCTCTCTGTAGAGGTAGGTACAATCAAGGCAGAATTCTAAATTATTGGGTTCTATAATCATAGAGACTAGATCTTCTCAAGGTTGCTTTTGGTCAGTTCTTATTGGATAGGCAGATTTGTATTTGGAGGAGAAAGTATAAAATGTATTCAGTTCAACAAAAACAGATGCTGTCTACAGATAGACTGCATCGTCTATCAGTTACCCACCCCTCCAGCTTGGTTGTGAGCTTCTTGGGGGCTCACAATTTCCTGCCTCAGTGGAAGCCAGCAGCAAGTTGCAAGTTCATTCAACCAGACATGGGATTCAACCAGTTCACTCCTATTCTGTAGAACTGGTTGTTAACTTGCTGGTTCCGCTGTCATTAGGACAGAGAACCAGTTGTTAAATTATTTGAATCCCACCACTGATTCTAGCTCTTAAAATTGTTTCCTCTCCCCTCTCCAATGATTCCTGGTCCTGTCCACTTTTGAAAAGTAGACCTTGGTAAGTCACATAACATCTGATGTGGCTTTTTGGCTAACTGGCACCCTGCTTGATTAAACTTGACCAGCTTTCAAGATGGAGTCAGCCTTCAACCTTCAGGAAAAACTTTTAATACAGTTTCAGGAAATGTGATGTAACAAGCCCATCCTTTAAGCCAAACTGATGGAGATGCATGCTGTCAGCCTTAATGCTGGCAATATTCTAACTCTGAAATGAAATGGAATAATTATTAACGAATTGTTGAGCAAATGTTACTCACTGAAATAGATGATCCTGTAAACCTCAAACACCTGCCAATCTTGTTTACACAGCTGTATGTAAATATCAATCACTGTTTAATCTCTTGAAGGAAACAGAGATGGCATGCTAACATTCAGGAGGATCATGAGTATTGAGCATTCAAAGTTCTTTGAAATGGTTTAATATAGTATTTCCTTTAAAAAGAAAATATATATGCATAAAATAATCTTCATGTGTTTTGCATACTGTATCTTTTGTTTCTTTTAATTAGATCTCTTCCTCTGAAAACATATCTTTGCCATCATTTGGTGAATATTAGAACTAAATGATCATTGTAATGACTTGCACAATTAAAAAAATATTTGTTAAAAATATAAAAAAAGTATAAAAGAAAACTAGGATGCAAAAATCATTTATGAGAGGTACAGAAATATGTTTAGATATGCATCAAGGGGTTAGAGTTTAATTTATAATTATTTAGAAAGAAAAATTAAAGATCAAACTACAAGTTTGATTAAAATAAATGTTTATCATACCTTTGTTTGAAATATTGTGATATATAAATATTTGGTTAATAAACATTTATATTCAAATTATCATGCTAACTATGACATACTATCAATAACTGGACTGTATTATATATTACCCCTTCTTTAAATGGAAACTGCACACAGATAATAAAAATTATAAAATATGTGCTCTTGGCAGTTAGCTGTAAACATTCCTGCTATATTTTTGACTGGGTTAATAAAACAATTCAGAAAAAAATGCACTAATAATAAATAGGAACCTCTATAATTCATATTAGATCTCCTTAAATAGATCTATTTTAGATATTTACTTGGAAGCATTCTTCATAATTTATGTTTAAATGCTGTAATTCTAGTTTGGATAAGGAAAGGCCATCCATCACAAATGTTCCACATCTTAAGAAATATTCCATTTCTTTGGTTCTTTTCTACAACAGTAGATATTTGACTTTTCTCTATAGTAATTTTACTATTTTTGCAAATATTTTTTTAATTGTTGGGGCACGTGTCAGTTTGCAAATTTATTTCATATTCTGGAGGATTCTTATTCACAAATTTGCCATTTTTGCTCTTGAAAATTGAAAGTTTTCACTGTATCCCTAGTAAATATTTAACAACAGTGATTACATAGTGTCAGTCAAAGAGAAAAATAAGAAATTTCTCATAACTTCTTGATAGAAAGAAACCATGAGAATGTATCTTCTTATGAAGATACATCTAGAGACTAATAAGATGCGGTGTGTCTATATCTCATGATAAAAGAAGAAGGTTAAAATGGCCACAGCTGTTTCATTCTCTTTCTGGCAGTATGGAAATTACATTTCTAGCATATGAAAATGACTTCCTCTCAGCTACTACAGGGAACAATATATCTATTCCTGAAAAGTGTATGAGAATTAATTTTTGTTTTTAGCAGAGATAGTATTTACAACTCAAACTTTAATATTCCTTTAGGTTGTTTGTTTGCTCGCTGTCATACAGGTATGAATGTTCATCACATGAGAGCTTGGGAAATATATAGTAAACTTAAAAGGTGCTACTTAAAAAGACTTCTAATTTTTCCATTATTGATACATAAAAAAGTGAATAAGATAGACAGGCAGGCAGGCAGACATGGAGTACTTGGTCTACATAAGTGTGTTTGCAATTGTCTAACATAGCATAGGCTCTAACAATAATTTACTTAGCAAATTTATATAACTATCCATATCATAAAAAATTATTCTTGCCTGCTTACAATCAAAACAACAATCAAAATCCATATTCCTTTTTAAAATATCAAATATAAATAATAAGAAAAAATGAAAAACGAAAAGAAATTTAAGGAATAAAACAACCTCAAGATAACAGGAGTACAACCATCATTTAGTCTTCTTCAACCATTAGAGATAATCTCACCTCAGGGGAAATGATGTTCTGGAGGGCGAGGGTTGCAATAGAAAAGGCGCATCTCATACCAGACAGAACTCATTCACAGATAGGATCTAGATTCTAGAGCACTGGTCCTCAATCTTTCTGGCTTTACAAAGTGGCGGGGGTTGGGGGAGGCGATGAATTGTTTTGGGTGAGTAGTAGAGAGAAGAGGAATGGCACTCACAAAACATGTGAAGCTCAATTGTGTAGCCCAATTCCAAACAGGCTGTGGCCCAGGAGTTGGAGACCCCTGATCTAAAGAAATCCTCTTTTTCTGGGCTGGATAG
>JANHFJ010006522.1:2436-17876 GCA_032468195.1 Cerberus rynchops | reverse complement strand
ACATACTGTAAAAACACATATACATATATATTGTACATACATATATTATATGTATACATACACATATGCCTATACACACATACACCCCAAATTTTTGGAGTTCAGGTGTATAATAATATGTATTTTAAAAGTTTTCCATACATATTATTTTTTTACAAGAAACTTGGAGCCTCTCTGATTTTTATCTCCAGAATGCAAAGAAGCTATTTCAAACTTTTTCACCAATAATTTAAAAGCAAATAAATTATCAGATTAAAATTGCCCATAAGTATATGTTAAGGTTGCTTATAAGTATGTATATATATAGTGATATTAAAAGTGATTAAAGTAAAAATACAGAATTTTCAGTTTGTGATGAAGCTGACATAATCAGTATCTGTTCATTAGATCTGGGAAATTCACAGTCGGTTCTAGGAGCAAGTTGCTTTTATTTTCCTTTGTATCTTTAAGTTCTGTAGTCAATATCATTAATCTCATCACATGAATTACATATTGTTTGGATTTTAAAAAAAAAAATGAATCCCCCTTCCTAGATATGCCATTTCACCAGGGATAGTAAAGTTCAATGTCCATAGGTATATTATTTTGTGGAGTCTCTCAAATGTCATGCTCTTAGGAATGTTAACTGCGTTAGATTATAATATCTGAAAAGCACAGGGTGAAGATACTTAAGTGTGTTTTTATTGTACTTTGTAGTTAAGTAAGATTCTATGAAATGGAATTAAGTATAGTCCTCATTGTTTTGGATACATTCAGAGAACACGTCTCTTTCTGTGTTAAATACAGAGTTATTTATTAGGTTCCTGAAAGCTGATGGTCAAAAGATTTATAAAATGAGGAATTAAATAAATGCATCGTTCAGTTTTAGAATGTAGTAGATTAACATAAAAATTCAATGAATAAACATTGTTATATTTCAGTGTCTTGATTTGTAGAATGCTGTCAATCTAGTATATTGTTGCTATAATAAATGCTGTAACATTTATTGGAAAACTAATGTATGTATCTTTACAACTGTACAATATGTTACTAAATCAGATACTAGATCCTAATTGGGAGATTGTAGGGTTCAGAGAAGAATGCAAGGTAAGGATATATATACAGTATTTAAAATACTCCATTCCCTACTTTCCCATCACATCTTCCCCAAACACAGGGGAAATACTTTTACAAAAGTCATGATTTCTACCATGCATTGTGATGTTGTTAAATGTTATTTTTTTGCTATTTTTCTCATATACTGTTTTGTTTGGTAATATATAATGGACATATAAGAGTCATTCTTGCCATGTTCCTCTATTTCTAAGATTATGTAGCACTCCTACTCATTTTATTAATCTATACAAATTTCTTTTTTAATGGGCAGCACAATAAAGAAACCTGATTTTTTTGGTTACTTAAGTATATCAAACAATTTAGGAAATAGCTTATTAAAATATTAAACAATTTGTTTGCCAGCTGTTCTGCTGCTTCTTGATACTATAATCTTGCTATTCTTGTTGCTCTTTCATTCCACTAAAACCAAATTATTATATGTTGATATTTTTATGAATCATGTTATATTTGCCAGAATTATTGAACTCATTTGAATATCTTGCACTAAAGTTCAGAAGATGTATCATATGGCCATATGAAAGTAATAATGGAGTTTGTTTTTTCATGAAGAGATAAATACTCATGTAAACCAGAATTAATGCAAGTAAATATCTTGATACAGTATGTGAGCTGTTAAAATGAACAAAATGTGTATTCATCGGACTTTGAAGATATAATCAACGACCTCTTAGGTGGAAATTTTTATAATTCTTCATTATGATTTTTTTTCATAGTTTAATTTTTAACCTTTTCCTCTGAAAAACAATTAGTTGAAAATAAATTTGGCATTTTGATAATATAAATAAAAATAAAAATATGTCATGTGCTAATTAGGAACAAATTTGAATTTTTAGAAAGAATCATTGAGAGAGGGAGGCTTTGGATACTGTATATTTTGACAGTTTAAAAGGATATAATTTATTGCCTATTGCTATGTATGAAAATTAACATAGTGCAGTATTGATTATTAGAATATTTTGGCCTCACTGAATCTGTTCGGTATATTGATTACCGTGCAGCATAAATGTATTTGTCTTTTTCTTGTAACTAAATCAAATGCTAGTCTTCGTAATATTTAAAAAAGTAGAATTTATCTTGTCGGAGTCATAGTGTTTCCACTTTGATTTGGTAAGTAGGTAACCTGACCTTTCTGTCTGTTGTCTTTATGACTTACACATTGTATTCTAATTGTGTATTTTGATAGTTCTTAGTTTCAGTTGTTGTACAACAGTGAATGCAAGACAAGTAAATGTAGCATGTTATATTTCTCTGCTTTTGAAAGCATCTGTACACACTGACATTTTAGAAGAAAATGAATAGAAAAATTCAGTTTACTGGTAAGCTTGATGACTTACATGTATATCATTTTATTACAGATTTTGGCTTTATTTCTGAATATTTTAAATGCTGTGAAAATTTAGTTGTAATTAATTTAGATTAGTCTGTTTTAATACTAATGTATTTTATTTAATACATGTGACTACATGTTTTACTATAGCAAGTTTAGTATTGTAACCGTAGTCCGTATTGGTAATGTTACTGGATATTAGGGGTGTAGGTGTTTGTGTGTTTGTGTGTGTGTGTGTGTGTGTGTGTGTATGATTTATTCAGCATAATTTCCCAAAAAATCACATAGAAAACCACTGGGCAAGTTTATATCATCATAGAAGAATTGTAATTTAATAGTTGACATTGCATTCTAATACTAATTAGTGAAAAATATTCAGCACTTTATTTACTTGATTATTTTTGTGGATACAATATTTTTATTAATAAAAATTCATAGAATTAAATGTCAGTAAAATTATCAGGGATTTTACATCAGGAATTTTTGTTTTCATTTAGATGGCAACTGTTGCCTTTTCCTTCTCCCATAACAGATAAATTTCAAGTTCTCTTGAATCCTTATTTGCCCTATTTGAATATCACAGTCAGTGCAGCTGTTCAAGCTTCAATGCAGAAGAGAAAATATATCTACCAGAGAAAGTTTAGAGTAATGATGTGGGGAGCAGATCTTCCTAAAACTTTTTTTCCTGTCCTTCAAACTAAATTTTGGAAAATTGGAACAAAATGTCTACTGGTTGTTTTCTCACAGTAAGGTAACCAAGATTCTAACGAGCCACTGGGTAAGTTTAATTACAGTGCTATTTTTCATCTAGAATTCTTGGCACTGTCTTGGGGATTCCAGAAAGTTGGATAATAATAGCTGCCCAGATTTAATATTAGAATGTTATATAGCATTATTATACAATATTGCAAACAAGGGTTATGATGACTAGGGATTGTAGAAAGGATATTAATTTTTAGAGATTTCCCATAGTTTACAAGATTATTACTCCTCTATTTGCATGAGAAAAAAAGGAAAATTACTGGTAATAACTTATTTCATTGACAAAATTAATAATGACTTAATCAGTGACAACTTAATTCATTGAAAAAATAATTTAAATACAGATAGTCCTAGACTTACAACCTCAATTTTGAGCCCAACATTTCTTTTAAATGAGACATTTGTTAAGTGACTTCACCCCATTGTACAACCTTTCTTGCCACAGTTGCTAAGCGAATCACTGCAGTTGATAAGTTAGTAACAGCTGTTAAGTGAAACTGGCTTCTCCATTGATTTTGCTGGTCAGAAGTTTGCAAAATGTCGTCACATAACCTTGGGACACAGCAACAGTCATAAGTATGAACCAGTTGCCAAGCATCTGAATTTTGATCACGTGACTATGGAGATGCTGCAAAGGTTGTAAGTGTGGAAAATGGTCATAAGTAACTTTTTTCAGTGCTGTTGTAACTTTGAACAGTCACTAAATGATCTGTTGTAAGTTGAGGACTACCTATAATGTGTGTTCACCAGAAAATTTAATTTATGAAAGATTTAAATACATGTTTTTATTTTAATACACTCTGATTAACAATTAAACAGTTTCCTGTCATTTGTAGTACTGAACCAACTATGATTTTCACTTTAGTCAGTGATGAGCAGATTTATATTATAATTGTCTACACATAATAAAGACTTGTGTAAGAGTAAAGACTCATAAAGAGGAGACTTTGGAGCAAAAATATGGCAAAAGAAGAAGGGTTTGTATAAATAATTTCCTGTTGATTTTTTCCCCCTTTTGCTTCAATTAACGCTCTCATAGCTTGTTCTTTCACAAACAGGTGGTGGCTAATCTACTTTAATATAGAAGTGCAAATTTTGTTTCCAGTCAGAGGGCAGGGATAAGTCAGCTATAACTAATAGCAAATTGGATTGATACAGTATACTTAGTTTCCCCACCACCACTATACTTTTTATAGAACATATTTCTTATGAAGGAGGTGTAAAGAAATCACCAATAGTTTTTTCTTTTTGTACTTAAAAAAATCAGAATTTAGTCCTGTATTATTAGCTTTTAATAAATTAAAACAACACCAACACCTGCAGTTTTTGGCTTCTGTAGTTATGTATTTCTGATACAGTTAGTCCACAACTGGCCACAGTTGAGCCCAAAATTTCTGTTGCTAAATGAGACAAATGTTAAATGAGTTTTGCCCCATTATACAACCTTTCTGGCACAGTGGTTAAGTGAAGCACTGCAGTTGTTAAGTTAGTAACCCAGTTGTTAAGTGAATCTGGCTTTCTCATTGACTTTACTTCTCATGGCTTTGGGAGACTGCAACTGTCATAAAAATGAGTCAGCTGGCCAAATGTCTGAATTTTGATCATGTGATCATGGAGATGCTACAATGGTTGTAAGTGTGAAAAACAGCAATAAGTCATTTTTTTTTCAGTGCATTGTAACTTTGGACAGTCACTAAACAAACTGTTGTAAGTCGAGGCAAACTGTTGTTGAGAGGCAAAGTGCAGAAGCAGATGATACAATTATTTGAAGGTATAACTGAGCTGAGTGCCCAAAACGTGGTCTCATAAATGCAGGTGGGTGTTGAAACTACAAGTCCAGGTTATAAGTTCCCTTTTTCAGATCAGTTGTAACTCTGAAGAATTGCTAAGCAACAAGTCATAAGTCAAGAAATACCTGTAGTAGTGGTACCTCCTCAGAGCCATTGCTTGTGTACTGTATTGTTACCACTACTGTTTTTTAAGATGAGTAATGATACTTTTAGTGGTGCAGTACCACTTTTGGACTCTAATATCAAGTAAGATTCAAGTGCTAGGACAGGGGTGTCAAACCCAATTTCTATGAGGGCTGCATCAGGATTATGTTTGACCTTGGGGGGCTGGGGTGGGCATGGCCAGGGTAGGTGTGGCTAGCTTGCGTCACTCGTATCCGGGATGCTTGTGAAGATGCAAGCATCTTCAAGCCAGTGAAAATGGGCTCCCAAGCTCTGTTTTTGGCTGCAACAGCTTCCTGCAACCCTGTGCCAATGAAAACAGCTCAGGAGGGCCACACGCAGCCCTCCCGAGCTCCGTTTTCACTGGCAGAGGCACTGCAGGCCAGTCCTTCACTGTTCCCAGGGTGGCCCTGTGACACCCTTGTACTAGGATATGTTTTTGGATTTGGGGGTTTTGTACTGCAATGCTCAATTTTTTTCAATATGTTTTGTTCAACTGTAATATTCACTGCAGTACGTCATTTATAATGTGAAGTGTCAAAGCGATTTTGCCAAAGCAATTTTCCTCTCTGCAGGGAAGAATTTGACTTCACTTGTAGTGGGGGTTTTTTTTTCTGTACAATTACTATTAACACCCTACTGTGTCTCATTATTTTTGGATATTTGCTGAAGTTTTATAATATTCAGTTTGAAAATAGATGTATCTGAGCTGGGACTACATCTTTATTACTTTAATATATTGTTATTTATTAGACAATTAACCTGACAGATAGTATTTTTGAAACTATTAGATTAAATTCTTATTTGAAAATGTCTGAAAATGTCACTACAATTCTAAAAATGCCAATCCTCGCATGTTTTTTTAAAAATATGAGCAATATATTTAAAGCTGAATAGAACATTGGCATAATTTGATATGAGCAACTTGTACGATTATCTGATGAACTCTATTTTTAATATGAAAATAGCAACAAATCACATTGCTTTTCTGTAAATATATAAAAATTAAAGCCTCCAACGGAGGCACAAAACATGAAAATGGCAAAATAGGTGCTAGGGAGAACTTCACTGCTTAAAAAAAAAATCTGTGTTGGCTCATGTTTTAAACCTAAGCTTAAAACAACCTATATAAATTCCATATATATGTTTTTCAAGGACAAAAAAAAGTTATTTTTCCTTAATGGCTTTCTGAAATGACTATTATAAATATGACCTCTATCCTATGGGCTGCTTTTAATGCTTTTTGACTTTTTATGTATTCAGTATGAACAATTCCTTTGTTTTTAATAGTTAGAAAATGCATGAACAAAACATACATTTGGTGACAGATTCATAAAAAGCCTAAAGGGAATATTTCTGAGACAAATTTATTTTTAGATGTCATGATTAGACTAATAGTTATGAGACCAAGTATATTTTTTCTTGTCTAAGGATTTTTTGTTTTTGTTTTTGACAGCATACTAGATTAGTTCAAAAGATTTCTGATTAATGCTAGCTTTCTTAAATTAGAAGAGACCTTTTTAAAAAAATCCTCTTATATTTGTTTTGTTTTTTTGTTTGCAGTTTGGGAATTCTCCATAGCTTACCAGCATTTCCTTTTTGATAATGTTGGTAAAAAGGGATCATGGGATCCCCTTTCTGATTATAAATTTGTTACAGGCAGTAAATTATAGGTACTGAATTTAGTATTAAAGAAAATTACAATTTCACCATGTAATTTGCAGTTCTGTTCCTTCCTTACCCCCTTTTTGTTCTGCTTGTGATGTGCATTGTGCAAAACAAAATAATTAAAACCAGAAAAAAATACCTCTGAAATAAAAAATATTTTTTTAAATCTGATAGCTAAGACCCAAATCTTGTGATATGCTGGTGTGCATGACTTGTTAAGGTCAGGAATTACATTAATCAAATATTAAATTCAGAAGCTGGTTTTCATAAATAGCAACATCATCCTGAAACAACATTATTGGACTGTACCTATATTGATCATCACTATCTTGCCAAACAATGAAGAAGTTGTGCATTGTTGATCCATTAGGGAAAAAAAACCCACTTTAATAGTCACAGAGTGGACATATATTAATTACATGATGGACACAAGCAATTACATTAATTACATGATGGACACAAAAGTAACCCTTTTGCATTTCTATAGTATTTATTTATTTATTTTATTTGTCAGGATTTCTATACCACCCCCTCTCCCAGGGGACTCGGGGCGGTGTGCAGCCAAATAAAAACACATTGAGACAGTTTAAAAGTTAATTAAAATTAATTAAATTAAGGCTGATTTAATATGAAATTTAACAATTAAAATTTAAATTTAAATTTACAAATCGATTAAAATTGAAGTTAAATTCAAAATTTAAAATTTAAAATTTTAATTTAAAAACCCCATAGATATCAGGCCAGGCCAGCTTGCTGGAATAAATGAGTTTTTAGGGCACGTTGGAAGGCCCGGAGGTCCGCAATGGTTCGAATTATTACCAGCCAAGTCTATGGACCTACTAATATTAGAAAAGAAGCCATCTTGGACATCTGGATAAAGCCGCCTATCACTGGCACAGGTTTTATTGGCACTACCTAATTGACTATGAATCTACCATTTTTTAGTTCTGCTTGGTGCTACTAAATTAACTGATTAATACAGATCTTTGCATCTTGCTAGCAGGTTTAATAAAATGTGTTTTTTCTAATCTACGATAAAAACAATAGTGGGGGAGTCATTAATATGGCTTCTGATGGTAGTAGAACTACCACTATTCTCTCCGTATACAGAAAAAAGAACAAGGCATTGCTGGCAGTATGTCTGCACTTTTTCAAAACCCATTGAAGGTTCCATTCTTGCATTACAGTAGTTGGTGTGAAACAACCCACCAACCCAACATTGTTTGCTAAATCTTCTGAGAGAAGAAAACAATATTAGTTATCAACAAAGAATAAAAGTATATAGTGGCATGTGTCATGCTTTGGTTTGTTTCATTTCATTTTTTATTCCTGAGTTTATATGTGCTTTGTTATAACTGACTTGGTTCACCAAAGTACATTGCAAAACAACAATGTGCAATTTTTATTTTGCCCTCTGGCAAAACAAAGGTAAACAGAATTCAAAAGGGGACTGAGCTTAGGTGGGAGTGGAGCAAACTACAAACTGATGATGCATTTGACTCCACCCTCAGGCTCAACTCGGCCATCTCCTACAAATTTACTGTACTTGACTTGGAAAAAAAATCTGCAGAAATATACTGTGGAAAATTATTACATTGTTGTTTCTCCCAAATTCAGTGTATTACCTGCAGGAAGGATTAGTGTGAAACAAAAGCATCATACATTTGAGTTCAACTAAGTGTAGATATACTTGTATGCAACACATGGAAGAATTAGAAACATACAAGTTCTCTGGTTCAAGAGACATTCTTGAACATTCAAACCTGCTGCTTTCTAGCACTATCTTATCAAAAGAAATACTGGCTCCTCAGGTTATACGAAACTTTGAGGTATCTGTCACCAATCAAGTCACAGAGAGAGAAAGAGAAAAGATATAGAAGTAACTTTAAAAAACAATTTTATTCTGAAGAATGCTTGTGAGTTACATGACCTCCATTATATACAGAGATGAGAAAGTCAAAAGAAAAATAGAAAGAAAACATCTATAATCATAGGCAGAAACCTTATGTTTATTCATTAATGCCAGTATTTGGTGACTGCTCATTAACTGCACTCATTACTCATTAGGTGATGATCTCAGAGTCTTTAGGTTCGAGAATGCTTTGAACATTTCTTACCATTTTTAATTCATCTTTGGGTAATTCAGTAATTTTCTTTAATGTGAATGTGGTTATGATACTAAGACAGATAACACAAGCTAACTTGACTATGGAAATTTGCACTGAATATAATGTTAAATAATTATATATGTGGAGGGAACTCCAGAACCAGAGGTGAAATTCAGCAAGTTCTAGCAGGTTTTGCTAGAACTGGTAGTAAATTTTCTGAGCAGTTCGGAAAACCGGTTGTTAGAAGAAATCTGCTTTTGTTTTTTTTCCACTACAGGGTTAATCTTGTAAGGAAGGCAGGAAAAAAACATTCTGATGCTGTTTCTAGCTTAATCTTTATTGCCCTGCTTACAGAAACTGCCCACCTAGTCACATGCCCCCCCAGCCATGCCCACCAAGCCACGCCCACAGAACCAGTAGTAAAAAAAAATTGAATTCCACCACTGTCCAGAACCCAAGGATTTCATTTAATTGACATTTTGAAATGAATTGACCTACTCTTCCTGGAGTTTTCCTAGGCAGCATCAAATTAGGAAATGCCTTCAGGACAAACTGGTAGGTGGTGTAAGAGTGTAGGAAAGAAGCTGATGGTCTCTCAGTGTCAATAATTTGTTATTCAGATTTAGGACTCTTTCTAATGGGTTGCTAACTGCAGCATCACTAGATTATCTTCATGATATTATTTTTGTCCCATCCAACCTTCTCTGGATGTAGCCTAAAACACCTGAAAACATTTAGACATTTCAGTATATCTGTCCTCTTCTCCAAACACAGAAATTCCCATATGAATAAACTATGGCCCTTCCTCCTATATGATTTTAGTCCAAATGTGATGAGGGATTAGAAATAGGGGTCAGTTTCTATGAGCCTCTATAGGCTGCTCCTCCAGTCTGTAGTGATTTGCATGAGGATTTCATCTTGGAAGCCAAGATTTAGGAGGGATTGGATATCACAATATTCTGGATTGGATATTCTGCAAAGTTAGCTTCTGAATTTCCCCAACTTTTACCCATTATTAGAATGGAAGAACTGTGTTTAAAAATAGCAGGCCACACTTTTTCTAGCCTGAGAAGTGGAAGCTGGGGTTGGGAAAAGGGATTTGAATAATTCCTCCTCACAATTTATCATCTCCTCTGTCTCCTCAAACTGGACCTGCTTTTTTGGGAAACTAGAAGAAATTTGAACAAGCTGTTTTTACACATGGATCTTTAGAAGCTACAAAAGACCACAAAGACACGCCTCACTTGTCCAGTCAGCCTCTCCCCTGTGTAAATAGTATTTTATTTCCTTTTCTTCCTTTGGGGGAGGGGCTGATTCAGCTGACTAAGGAGCTAATCCCCATCCTCCTCTTTGATACCCATCACGTATAAAAATGTTGGCAAGTGACAAGATGACTTACATTTGGGATGGATCCATTAATTCATGTGGTAGTGGATATGGGACTTGTGAAGGGAGACAGAGTGTAGGCCACTCAGAGAAGATGTACCAGTATTTGATACTGATGCCATTTCAATCACTGTTGCTTAATGTCATGCCAGTTAATAACAAAGCTTCTGTTATTTGTGATCATATTAGTAAGGAGCAAGCAACCCAGAATTTATTACAAAGACCTGGCTAGGTGCATGGAATGGAACAACTTGTTGTGGCAAAATCACCACAGCCAACTCACTGCAGCACAACTCACCATGGTCAACTCATCATTGAACAACTCACCATGGTCAACTCACTGCAGGAAAACTTGCCACAATGCTGATAACTATTTAAAATAAATAGTTATTTTAATTGTTATCATTCACAGCAGGAGATATCTTTTTCTGAAATGTGCCTGTCTGGGTTTGGGGTATGACACTAGCCAAACCTCAAGGCAATGTATGGTGAGTAGCAGTTGCCGTATGGGAGTCTGATAGAATTGTGAGACACTGTTTCTGGAGATAAGCTTGTGAGATCAGCTAAAATTGTTGCTAATGTACCTGCCTTCCTGCTACATAGCATCTTCCCTACTTGAGTTGCTGGAGGCTTTTTCTGGGTCTTGCTTTGGAAGTAGCTGAGGAGTTCATAGCCACCATGATGGTCATGGACGTAACCTAGGTTAGGCCCAAAACAATAGGCACACATCAGATATGGTTTCCTTCTCAGACAGCAGCCCTGTCATCATCATCATCATCATTGGTTCCTTTTGCAAGAAATGCATGGGGCAGCAAGCTTCTTCCAATGAATCTTATCTGCAGCAGCATCTTCTTCATCATTCTATTTGATGTCCATGGTCTGTACATTATCTTTTAACATCTGACGCCAAGTTTCGTGCAGCCTATCTTGTGTCTAATGTGATCAGAGAGAGGAATTTTCGTTGTCCTTGCTGTGATGGTCAGATCACATTCTGGTGATTTTTCTATGCCCCCCACCATAAGGAGTCAAGAGCTGTTCAATTTTCTGCACTCAACAACTGATGAACCCACTGGGATTCCAAAGGAGCTTGTTCCTGAGATTCTCCTGCACAGCCCTGCTGAAACCCACTGTCTTTCTATATTAGACAAAAGTTCAAGCTTGATAGCTGTCTGGTGAAGAAGAGAGAGCATTGAAATTCTCATTACTTTTATGATAGGAAACAATAGACACCAGGAGAGACACTGGAATGAAATCATGCTTTAAAATACTAGTTTTCAGCTTTTAGAAGCAATGATGAACCAATGATATTGCTCAGAAACATCATGAAGAAGGCTAGGCTACTCCTACACCTCTTCCTCCTCCTCATTCATATTCCTGCTTAAAATAAATTATTTATCATGTTAGACAAATGAAAATCTGAAAACCAGATTTTTTTAAGTTAGTGAAAAAAGTCTTTTCAGCAAGTTTGTTGAGAAACAATTGAAGAGACAGAGATCAGAAAACATGTGTGTCCTAAAGGGACATGCTGATACCAAGGAGAACTTAAGAAATATATTACATCATCTTGCGCAAAAATCAACTTTGCATATATTTTTATTGTTTTATCCACTGAAGGGGCAAATTGCTTCTCATTTGCTCTCCACCTTTCAAAGGTGAAGCCGGGAAGTAGCTCTGAGCTAAAAAAAAAAAAATGGTTTTAATTAAACTAAAGGCAAAACAAAAAAGTGTAAAAAAGCAATTGTCTTTAGTGCAGGGAAGTGGGAAGATTTCTGTCATCTGATATGGTGAGCAAGTGATTTATAAGCAAAATAAGGATGAAGCCTGTAATTTTTGCAAAGCTAAGGCAAAGAGCATTTCTTTTCCTTCCAAATTAGGATATATATTTTTTTACCCATCAGCATTTGTTTTGTAATTAAGATGTGTTCAACTGCTTTAGAATATGGTAAAATTTTGCTAATTAACGTTCTGACATTTAAACAATGTCAAGTCCTTCCATACTGAACTAAGGCTATCATTAAATTCTCTTTGAGTATGTATGAGAGGGGGAGGGGGGAAATATACAATATACCTGTAGATGGAAGAAACTTGCTATTCTGATTGATCTGTCAGATCTGGTCCAGTCAAGGAGTCTGATCAGATTAGATGGATGCTTCTGGTTCAGAGTTCTATATTTAGTTGTCTATCTTCATTAACCCTAATTCAAGATTTACTCAATATTATAATGATTATGGTTAGTCAATTTTTCACTATGAATAACTTCACATGCAGATTGCTTCATGATGTTGTTTTGTAGACTTCCAAATTAAAAACCCAACAAACTAGATCACTCTTTGTGTATCCTCTAAGAACATACACAGGGTTTATCAATTTTGTTTTTTTAAATACACCTATTTTTTGAAGGAACCAAGGAAGTTATGCAATATTCACATTTAGACATACAGTAAATGCATGCATTCAAACAGTTAATCCTGATTATATGCAATAACTAGGCATTTCATAAATCTCAGTCCAGCACAATATCATACTGATTTTTAAATTTATAAAGCAACTCAGAAAGCTCATGTTCTCTCCTGAATGTGCATCCAGTTTTCCCAGACAAATGAAATCTATCCAGCTGAGACAATCTAGTTTGCAAGAAACTCAAGCTGAATTCACAAATGTACTTTGTTGGATTAAATTATTACACTTTCATACTGGCTCAGTTAATTAGCAAAGTGTAGATTCTGTTCCTTCATTGAAAACACGTTTATTCCTATGACATGAATAAAGACCATTCCATGAAACCATGAAAAGAGACCTGTTTCCTTTTGCTAGGTGATGTATAATTGAGAATATCATGCAGTATTCAAGAAACTGAATCCTATGAAACTAGAATACAGTGGCTTCTACAAAGAACTTGCACAACACACAGCAAAAAAATAAGCATTTTTATGATCAGAAATGGAAGCAATGCAACAGTTGACCAGCACTGAGAATCAGTGATGAAAGAAACCTTTCTGTAGCCCTTCTATAAAGACATCCAGAGTGTACACAATACTGCCTATATCCGTGATGGCGAACCTACGGCACGAGTGCCATAGGAGGCACGCAGAGCCATCTTGCTGGGCACACAAGCTGTCAGCCAATTTACCTCCAGATGAGCATGCACATGCATCAAAATATAAATCACAGTTTCATTTTTAATGCAAAAAGTCCATAAGACAACAAAGACAATATTGAGAATATCTGAAATTCAATGTAAGATTCTTGGAAAGTTAACTAAGTAAGAGGAACTTGTGTACAAAAGATACCAGCATTCAAAGTATATTTCAAAGAAACATTTCTATGATTTGCAATATTGTCCAAATAATCCAGAGAGTAAAACAGCTGTACTTTTTGCCAATACATATGCACCTAGTTTACAGTAGAAATTGCTAGGGTTTAATTTAGAAATTAAAGGGGTTAATTTAGAAATTTACCTACAAATTGCTAGGGTTTAATTTAGTTATGAATAAAATTTAGACATAATGTTTGCATTGTATGGGCTAACAAATGAAGAAATTTGAAAGAATTTGCAATTTTACAATAATCCCTGAAGTAAGACTTGCCAACTGAATACATATTTTTAGTAATGATTTTTTTTACCTTTCACAGTGTTTATTTCATCTTGATTCTATATCACCCAATATATTTTTCATAGGCAAGCAGAACTATTAAGGAAAAACTGGATGTGGATTATGACCATCCAAATATTGCTGAACTACTATTCCTGATATCCCTCAATACTGGTATTGCCAAGATACTGTACAGAATTTGGAACAATTTTGTTGCATGTACGCAATGAACACATTTATAATAATACACATCATGTAATAAACTCCAAGCTGGTATGGATTGAAAAAAGGAACATCCTACAATTTTCTCTGATTTTTAATTTGCCCTGAACTACAGGTTTCTAGAAGTTTATTCTAGAGGATTGTAAAATGTTTAAAGCATAAATAAAATCCAGGATTCATATCTGTATCATGGACTTATTTGCAATATTCCAGTGTGGAAATTCCTCCTTCTCCTTCCCCTTCCTCAAGCTAAATCAAATGCAGCAAGATGTGCTAACGTTTCCTGTGTCTTTGGGCATAGCTCATATGTAATTCCTTACCCTTATCAGAGGTCTGCTGTCATTGCAGATTTATAATTAATTTGATGTTACTTTGCCTGAGCCTTTAGAAAGAAGGTGGCTTGGCTATAAATCAATAGTCTACAGTAAATAAATCCAGTTCCCTACCATGGTGATTTGTCAGTATATCAATGTAAGACAAACACCAACTCTTACACACAGTGGTTTAGTTAGGAAGCTGCATCCCCACACATATATCAGTCTATAAAATGGCCAGTGTTTCACCAATGAAATTTTATATGGCTATAAATTTCTCTCCTTCCAGGCACATGGGTCTCAAACAAAGATAAGAGAACAGCTGTGGTGTGTGATGGGTAAAATCATAAACAGATGTAATAACTTCCTGGTTGTGAAAATAGAGTATCTTTTGAACTGATAAAAGACACTGTGTATCTACACCATGTACAATGTCTTGATCTCCTGCCATTCCCAAATCTACTTTCCTAGAAAAAATTACAAAGAGGCTTTCATTTTCACTGGCTAATAAACACTATTTTCATGAGAAAATTTTGCCTTCTGAAGCATGGCTGTGTTCTTTGGCATGAGAGAGAGAGAGAGAGAGAGAGAGAGAGATTAATTGTGGAGCATGTCTTACTTATACTACAATGTCACCTCAGAAAACTGGTACTATATCTCGGCCTCCAAAGGTAAGGGTGCTTTATATGGGCCACAAAGTTATAAATAACCATCAGATGGTAGTAGAGTTTCAGAGTTTTTTTTTCTTTGTTGCTATGTAATGGTTACACGGTACTTAAATGGAAACCCCAGGCAATGGTTTGTTTGGTTTTTTTTGCCATACCAGCTTTACTAAAGTACACTGAAGCCTTTTGCTGCCTTTTGAATCCCGTTAAACCAAGATGGTATGTCTTCCATTGAAACCAACAGCTGCTATATTAAATGCGTGCATGCACATTATTATTATTATTATTATTATTATTATTATTATTATTATTATTATTATTATTATT
>JANHFJ010006520.1:14234-24634 GCA_032468195.1 Cerberus rynchops | reverse complement strand
ATTCTTTTCTCACATGGCTGATCTGAGATTCATAATAATCAATTAGACAACAAATCCTGAAAAAGAAGAATACCCTAATTTAGCCAATATAAATCAGCAAACGTTAAACCTGGATGATACCTCACTCTGCCCTAAGAATAACTTTTATAAGAAAGAATGTGAACTTGTAGACAAAGTTTAGTTCACTGTAGTATCATTCTTTGATAGTTTGTTGTATTTTTCTGCTAAAGGTTCAACTATCAAAGATAGCCATTAAATACAAAGGCAACAATTTGCAAGTTATACGTATACCATTGAGAAAGATTAGGATTGGCAGAAAATGTTATATTACAATATATCAGAAAAAATATCCACACTTACAAATCCATTGAGTCAAGTAAATAATTAATAATATTGAATGAGCACAATATAAAATAAAATAGACCAAATACTTATAATAATTCTCAATTCAAAAATTAAAATAATTAATTTTTTTCCTAATCCCTACACCTAAGCAGTACATACATATGGAACTTAAACTTCCCTAGTAGGGGTTCCCTTTTTTGTGGAAATGAAATTAAATCCAAACACTTGCCAGATGAATATTGGGGAAGCTAGATACTCTATAAATTTCACCCTATTATTGCTGCTTGGGGCTGATGAGCACTATGGTCCAAAACCTCTGAAGAAAGTAGAAACTGGCTTTTAAAAATATGAAAATTGAAATGGTATTTTCTGAGATGGTGTCACCCATCATACTTCATTCTATGTTTCTGGGCTACTTTATTAATTAACAACCCTATTCAAATTTTGGAATTCTGTACAGTACTTTTCCATCAATGTATTATGATTATGTAAATAACACAAATGAACCCAAGCCACATGGATGCAACTTTTGCGTGTCCCTAAATAAAGGATGTACAATTTAAGACGGTAGCAAACAGACTGCAGATTTGTAAATAGACTCAGGTGCATTAGCATTATCTAAAACTATATAATCTTATATATATTGTTGCTGTAGATACTGTATGTGCTTTGGATGATTTTAAGTCTACAATATTTTTTAAAAAACAAAGAGTTTGTCTGAGACAGATATTAGTTGTTGCTAGAACTCTGAAATAAAAAAATTGGAATGACCCATATTAATAAATCAATGGTTAAGAGTTTTAAAACACAGGTATAAATCTGTTTGTGGTTATGTTTTGTATGATTATAAAATGAGACTGATCCAACAAAGGATTATACTTCAAGCTGACAACTGAGAAAATGTTAAAAAGAACTGGTGTGAACCTTGTTACCTGGAAGTGTAAAATGAGTGTAGGGACATTTCTATGATATAATTGTTTCCCACTATCACCTACTGCTGATTTCATATTTATAAATTTGTCAAAAAGAGCAGTATGGTTAAGGATATGAATTTACTAGGATTATACATCAAACCTTTGGATGTTATTTCTTTCAGGGAGATGGGTGGTTTAGAAATATGAAATATAAGTAAATAATACAAATACAATGCAGCAAAAAAGATGATCTTTGATGCTTGAAAGATGTGAGACCAGAAGGATTCAATCTAGGCTCACTTACATGTATTCACTTTTCATCTATAAAGTAGTTTTCTTTAAGTATAATGCCAATGCTGGTCAATATTTCTCTGTGAAATCAAGGATTAACACTGGGTTAAGTGACTTTTTCCTTTCTGTATATTTTACTGAGGTGGGGGTGGGGATTGCATTGTTTGATTTTTAATTATTCTTTTTCTTTCTTTGCACATCAAAGCATAAGCACAAATCTTTTTAAAAAGAAAAAGTACAATGTGCAATGCAGAGAAGAACTACCTAACGTGAACTCCTATGTAAAAACACCTTTAATATTACAATGAAAAATGAAATGAAAAACCTGCACCAAATTACTCTTTCCTAAATATGCATGTATGTATGTATGTATGTATGTATGTATGTATGTATGTACGTACTGTATATGTATCAGTGGTGGAATTCAATTTTTTTTTACTACCGGTTCTGTGGGCGTGGCTTGGTGGGCGTGGCTGGGGAGGGTCATGTGACTGGATGGGCAATTTCTATAAGCGGCAATAAAGATTAGGCTAGAAACAACACCAGAATGTTTCTTTCCTGCCTTCCTTACAGGATTAACCTTGTAAAGTGGAAAAAATACAAAAGGAGATTTCTTCTAACAACCAGTTCGCCAAACTGCTTAGAAAATTTACTACCGGTTCTAGCGAACCTGCTAGAACCTACTGAATTTCACCTCTGATATGTATGTGTATGTGTGTTTGTTAAAAAAGCATGCAGAATTTCTTACTGCTGATCCATGTGAGTTCTTGGAGCCTGCTTACAAAACTGGCGGAACACTTTTTTCTGAGTGGCGATACGCTGCTGCTCTTCCAGACCCAACTTGGAAAGCTCCTTTTGTAAATGGCCAATCCTCTCTTCTTGCTCCTCCAACTGTTTCGCTTGGTGGCGGTACACTGCCTGGGTTCAGAAAACCAGAACATTACAAAAGTCCCACCCCAAAAAAAGGGAAAAAAAGAAGAAGAAATACTAGCTGGCCATACTATCAATTTTCAAGAAAACATCTGCCTTCTATAGCCAGAGATAACACTTTTCACTTTCTTTCTGGCATATTCATTTAAAGCAGGAGCTTCCAACCTTGGCAACTTAAAAGATGGCATGGCTCCATGGGGAATTTTAAAGTTGCCAAGGTTGGACACCTCTGAATTAAAGTATTATTACAATCCACTGCTCTTGACCTAATGCAATTTAGAATTCGTTTTGTAGCTGCTATAGTTCTTAAAAAGCCTCTCATCTGTAATAAACAAATCTTCCCGGAATTTTAAGCTCCGAACGGTATTGAAGTACCTGTGAGATTTCATGATCTTTTTGAAGATCTCTGATTTGGTTATGCTGTTGGGAAGCACTGGCTATCGACTCGTCTTCTAGTTGACGTATTTTATGTTTGACATTTTCCACAATAACGTCCAAATCGTTCGCTCGTTGCTCCTGCCGGGAAGCCCGACTTCTCTCCAAGCGTAATTCATCTCTAATTAAAAACCAAACCAAACAAAAATAAACATTAATGAAACAATAGGCTATCCCCAAATACAGGCAGTCCTCGACGTACAACCACAATTGAGCCCCAAATTTATATGGTTAAGTGAGAATTTGTTGTGAACATTGCCCCATTTTACGACATTTCTTGCCACAG
Organism: Cerberus rynchops; assembly: GCA_032468195.1. Classification (NCBI taxonomy): domain Eukaryota; kingdom Metazoa; phylum Chordata; class Lepidosauria; order Squamata; family Homalopsidae; genus Cerberus; species Cerberus rynchops. Next base: position 21,433 of record JANHFJ010006520.1, on the reverse strand, counting down.
TGAATCACTGCAGTTGATAAATTAGTATCCTCATTGTTAAATGAATCTGGTTTCCCCATTGACTTTGTTTGCCAGAAAGTTGCAAAAAGTATACATGACCTCAGGATGCTGCAACGGTCATAAGTATGAATCAGTTGCCAAAAACTGAATTTTGATCACATGACCATGAGGATGCTATAAAGGTTGTAACTGGGAAAAATGGTCATAAGTCACTTTTTTCAATGCTGTTGTAACTTTGAATGGTCACTAAATGAACTGTTAAGTCGAGGACTACTTGTAAGTTCAAATCAAAAGTAACACAAGATTGTCCATCTAAAAGACTATGCTAATTCACATTTGTTTTAATAATGATTCTTGAACAAGCTATAATGATTTGGTTCAGATTTGGTTATAAAGCATGGATTGCAATGCAAAAAGGCTGGATATGTTTATGGGGTGGGAGTAGGATAATTTGTGGCCCATATATATTGTTTAATTCTATAATAGCCAGTATAGTTTAACAAAATCGTAAATTCATATATGGATCAACCTGCAATAACCCAAGCTAAAGAACCCACTTAAAGCTTGGTTCATAGTGTCTTATGGTATTATTCTGGTTAATACATTAAAACCTAAATAGCTAAAGATCATGGGTATCCAATCTTTTGGCTTGCCTGGGCTGCACTGAGTGAAGATGAATTGTCTTGGGATGCATATAAATATATATAATATAGTTAATGTATATAAATTATGTAATGTTAAAAGTTTATAAACGTGTGGAGTCACATTACTAGCTGTCCAGGGCTGCAAGCAACCCATGGGCCACATATTGGACACACCTGGTCTAAGTCATGCCTCCTGAAATGCACAAGTCGGCATATTATGTTGCAAAAAAGCTGCATTGTCATTCCTTACCTGGTAAGAACTCAAGGAAATGTATCTATACTGAAAGCATGGAATTCTGACTGAATGTTCACTTTTCATAGAATTTCTATTAAATTGAAAACTTTGCAATGATGAGGAGAGCACGGAAGGAGTTTCCAAATTGCCACAGCAGAATGGAAAAGCCAGGAAGCCAGAAGACGGGCTTAACTGAAAACTGGGAAGTGAGACAACAAATGGATGGATGGAGAATGACATCCAATTGATTCTAAGAAAATCTTACCTAAACTGGTGATTGTCTTCTATCAAGCCACGAATAATTTTCCGTTGACGCTCTGTCTCTTCCAGTAATGTTTTCAGTGCATGCTGTACTGCTTCGGAAGACTGTTTATCCATAACAATTTTCTCTGCATCTGGTATTTTTAAAAATAAATTCCTTTTAAACACATTATTTTAAAGCATCTCCCAAATCAACTAGAATGATAAAAGTGCACCATGTAAGAGATGGCAAAAGGGAAATAATTCCAAATAACAAAGCAAGTGCCTTTTATGATACTTTGTATATCGCTGAGATAGATGGAAGCATGCTATTAAAGAACTTTCTTTAGGAAATACTATGCTTCATTTATATCCATTGAATATAGAAGTACATAGTCATTTAGTAGGAGCATCTTTACTCAAGACCATCAGCGTTAAGTATAGTGTAACTAATACCTAGAAAGGGAGACAGACATAGCATAGGAATGCAAAGCAACAATAAATGAAACTTAATTTACAGGATTATTTAGAGGATTATTTTTAGTTTTTTCCTTATGCTTAGCTTTTTTCAGGTTGAGATTTAATTTACAATCTCAACCCTGAAAAAAACTAAGCATAAGCAAAAGACTAAAAATAATCCTCTTACTTCTACATGATATAAGAGAGGACAGATGAAACTCTAGCAGGTATTAAAGTTTTTGATGTTATATTTACAACAATAAAATAGGATTCCATAGTTTTTGTAATGTCTGATTCTCGACCTGGCCTGCCCCAAAAAGTTGACAATGCCCTAATAGTCTTATATTCACATGGACCAATAAGAAATTAGTAAAACTTTCTTCAATATCAGTATTATGATTCAATTTTTAAACAATGAAATAAACACAGACCATACAGAATTGTTTACTATGAGCTTGCCTTTCCTGAGAATTGATAGTTTTCATTGAGTCAAATTTTGGAATTCTGGAACATGAGCATGCTTCTATCCCTATAACTGGCCACTTTTTTTTTTTTTGCAACTGTCTGAATTCAATATAATCGAAGTTCTTCATAGACTGAAAGAATTCAGATTGTAAGGATACTAATTAAGAAAACAGTAACTCCTTTAATTCCTAACTGCCTGGTTCATTATCATCATAATACTTTATCATTGGAGCTTCCTATCTACACCCAATGTTAGGCACTTTCCCAAAGGCTGAATATAGAACAGTATTAATAAGAGCTGAAGTCCAAGATTAGGGATAGATCTTCAAGGAGAAAATTTATCTACAGGGTGGCTAAGAGTTAACAACAATTTGATAACAACAATTCAATCACCATTATTACCTGGCTCATTAATAGTAACATACTTCAGCATATAAAACAAAGATGATTAAGAGCTAGCAGCCCAATCCCAACCTGACATATGAACTACACAATATGTCAAAATAAATGCTACAATCTCAACAACTTGCAGACATCAACTCTTTAAGATTTTTCAGCCATGGCTAAGCTATCTGGGGAATTCTTGGAGTTATACATGTTGCCTCTAAGTGATGGTATTTATATTGGCAAAGGAAGTCATTCAATTCAATTCAATTCAATCCTTTATTGTCAATGCACAACATTTGTGCAGCGAAATTAAATGAGCCTCCATCAGTACAATCACACAAAGCACAGAACACAGAATATATTCAGATACAGAATACATCTCCAGACTTATAAACGAATCCCTAACCCCAGGAAATGCCTGGGCTGGCACATATTTTTTATTTATTTATATAAATAAATACACACACACACACACACACATTATTCCACCAATATGTACATGTTGTACATTGCACTGTCACTGTGAGTCTGTTGTATTAAGTCTAATCGTGGTGTTATGTGGCATTTAGAAGTCGGACGGTCCATGGATAGAAGCTATTTTTCAGCTTATTTGTCCTAGCTGGCTATGCTTCTACATCTCTTGCTGTATCTCTTGCATTCAATTGTAGTACACCTGAAAGGGGCACTGTTTGGGCCTCATAGGGATTCTTAATTTGGGAGAAAGAAGTTTGGATGTGTTTTTAAGACCTCAACAATGTACAGTGTTATCATCATTCCTTGCTTGAAGGAAAACAGTAAGCATAATTCAAGTATTCATAACTTATTACTTGTATTGTTTTCAAGCTATAAATATATTTTTTGTTTTCATGTTTCATGTTTTCATTCCCAGCCATATCATATTGAGGAATGCCCATATGCTAAGACATCACATTGCATCCTATGGGATAGCACCATTTGTGGTTGCCCTTAACTAGTGAAAAATCACTTTACCTGTCCTAAATTTCTTTTTTATGTTGATGGGTTACCAATGTTTCTCTTGTATCACATATTGCTCAGAATCATTTGGAGTGGATATGCATAGAAATGTCAGTAATATGTAATATTTTATAAATGTATGAGTACTTAAGTATCTAAATCTTCAAACAGTAACAGAAATGCAAGATTCTACTGATAATGAGTTTAATTTATTTAATAAAGAGTAGAATTACCTGGTATATTTCCGCAAGCTCCAGGCATATCAAGGCACACAGGTCTTAAGCCATGTTGTCTTAATAACTTGTTTAAGTTTTCCCATTCTTGCTCTTGCTACAGTGGAAAAAAATAGAAAGTTTCTCATAATATAATTACAAAGCATTGCAAGCTTGTTCTCTAATGCAATCTTCTCAAATTCCTCCTAAGTGATCACCTAATATTGCTACTTCATGGTAAAATTCTGAAAATAGACATGGTAGCAAACATACTGAGGAAGAGAGAGAGCTACATATCACAAGCTTTTTCAAGTTTAAGTCCTTTGCTTTTTGATCCTAAAAGTGAAAAAAGAGCCTTACTACTTCCGCAGTTTCACATATGACATAAAAATTGAGAGTTCATAAATCAATTTTGTACCATTTGTATTTTACTGATTTTAATATAGGCTTGTGAACCAATAACATCATTTATCACATTGTTCCATAAGTTCTGTTTTTCTAACATCCTCCTTTGGAACTTTCATTATAATACTGTATCTCCAATTAAAGATTTCAGCTCTATCTATGGGATAGATATGCATTTAACTACCTCAGATCCATTCAAAATTATATACACAAAAGAAAAACAAAATAAATCAAAAGAAAAATGGGAGAGACAGAAAAAGAGAAACCAAAGTCACTAGATGGTTTCCATAATTCTCTTCAATGATTTTTTTTTCTATACTTTCAACCCATACAGTATTTAAAAACAGTATAATATAAAGTCTTTAGTATTGGAGCTATATCATCCCAGGTCTAGTGGATATTTTGGGTATTAGATTTCACCAACATAGAGCCTCTATTGTTCTCTTTGGGCAGTCTACAACTTTAGATGCTTTGGAAAGCGTGCCACAAAATTATTTATCACCGAGGCTTGATTCGTAGCCAATGAGCCACTGGTAAGAATTTCATCTCAATGAAGACTCACTAAGTCACTTCCATAAACTGAAGGAGGAAGGCTTACAAATTTAACAATTGTCTCTTTCCTCGTGGCTCTTTTTGCACCTTGTTCCAAAGGGCTGAAACTCTGAAACTCTAATGAAGATGTTAGAGAAGGAATTAATGTATATTCTCTCCTTCCCTTTTCATAGCATTCTCTATGACTGATTCTCTGTATCAGTCTATGAACAGAATCAATAAACAGAATGCTCTTGTGAAAATCTAAGATTGATACTACTATGTTCAAACACACATTTCTTCGCATCCTATTTAGCAATGAAATCCTACTAAGTTTATGTCCAGGAATCCAGACTTAGAACTGTAATCTTACATTTAACATAATACATGAACAAAGTTATGCCAAAGCAAATTATACATAACAGCTCCAAACCTTATACTGAGATATGATCATTCATAATTGATAAGGTGCTTTTAGAGTCTTAATCTTTATTAAAATTCTGGGATGCTTTAATACACAATGGGCAAGAGACTCTTCAAGTGTTACTGATCTCAGGCTGTCATCAGATCTGAATATTGTATGCTAACTAAAGCAATTAAGAATTTGAATTTAACATTATACACTGAGTTGAAGATACTCTATTTACAAGATCCTATTGCTCTTTAGTAACTTATTTCTATATAATATTCTACTAACATAAAAACAATACAACAAAATTAATATAATAAAACATTTTGAACAATATATTATTGAACATATATAATAAAAATTTGAACTATTAAAATATTAAATAACACATCTTGAACTATTGAACTTTTGTTGAAAGTAATTCAATTCTATGTGACCTTAACATATGCTATTATTTATGCAGGGTTCAACAAAGATATACCTCCGTCATTGTAATTTTGAACTCTTGACTTTAGTTGACCAGTGGATAGGATGCCAATTCTTTCTAAAATCTGAAAATGGAAGATAACAGAAGCAAAAAAATTAAATATCATTACACCATGAGGAAAAGTGATCAAAGTTATGCTATGAGCATCTTTTATAGCTCAAATGTCTCAAATATACAAATATTTAAAAAATTGAAAAAATTAATTTGCCAGAAGAAGCCTTCAAAGACAAATCAATCCCTCCCAGATTTTGAAATGAGATTCGCTTAATATAGTACCCTTCCCCACTACTGAGTTGAAGCTATCTGTATTGGCATGAAAGCTGTGTTGTCCCCATTGTCCGGCTCTACTGGATCTCTATTTTAAGTTACAGCAGTCCCTTGACTTCACACCATGTTAATGGGCGATACAGTTATGCAGCATTTGCATTCAATCTTTAAAATGTCATTTGAAACATGTGAGAACCTTCGGTAGCATATTCCCAGGAAGAGTGTTCCAAGCAGGTGACATATTTACTCACTGAAGCAGCCAATCCATAGTGCTGCACAGTCCTAACAAGTTTCAAAGCCTAATTCAGTACCCCTCCAGGATGCCCTTGGATGGTGTCACAAAAGGCAGAAACACTTCTTTAATACTAAGGCTGTCTTGCTGTCTTACTCATGACTAACAGATGAGATAAAGACATATCATGGGGATATAGCATAAAAAAAGGACATTGGTAAGACATGCTTGCATTGTGGTCCAAGAAAAATGGGGGAAAGGCCCACAGATTTGCAGCTTGCATACTTAGCATCCCTAAAAGTAAACTAAGACTGCTCATTTTTTTTTATAAAAATCAACAAAAGTGTTACTTGTGTCTTTCTAAGCATATTCAACAGCCTCCTGTGGCTATCAGTGTCTACAAAGTTAAATAATCAATAAGGATTATCCCCGCAAGATATCAAAACAACTTCCAAGCTGATGGAAAAACCTCATTCAAGCAAGAAAATCATTTACAGGTAGTCCTCAACTGACAAACACAGTTGAGTCCAAAATTTATGTTGCTAAACGAAACATTTGTTAAGTGGGTTTTACCCCATTTTACAACCTTTATCACTGCAGTTGTTAAGTGAATCACTACAACTCATTAAGATAGTAATATGGATGTTAAGTGAATCTGGCTTCCCCATTGACTTCACTTCTCAGAACTTTGCAAAAAGTGACCGCATGACCCCGGAACATTGCGACCGTCATAAATATGAACCAGTTGCCAACTGCCTGAATTTAGATCACATGACCAGAGAGATGCTGCACCAGTCATTAAGTGTGGGAAAACGGTCATGAGTCACTTTTACATTGCCACTGTAACTTTGAATGGTCACTAAGTGAATGGTGATAAGTCAAGGACTACCTGTGCTGTACATTCTTTTTCTACTGGATGACCTGAGATACCAGAATAGGGATAGGTTGCCATGGTGAAACTGTATGTGGTTGCTAGGAGTAAAAAAAACAACAACTTAATGGCTCATAAGCAATCAATCTCTACCTGACTGGAACTAAGTACACCGACTAGATATTGCCTTCTACAGTACATCACACATATCCCAAACATTTTGAGATGTGAAACTCAAATGCTTTTTTAGGATGGTAATCCAAGCACAGTCAAGCTTTGATATCACATCCTCACTGTCCATTCTGAAAGTAAGGCTTACTAACAAGCAGCCACATCTACATCTGGTGAAAATATGAGCGCTGCCTAATACATTAAGTGGG
>JANHFJ010006519.1:35465-49040 GCA_032468195.1 Cerberus rynchops | reverse complement strand
TCTTAGGATACAACCTGGTATGCCATCTGGTCCTGCTGCTTTTCTGATGTTCACTCTCTTGAATTCTTTCCATACTTTGTATTCTGAGATGGTGGGAGTATTTCCACCAATGATGTATTTTTCCTATTTTTATTATTTATTTTACAAAAAAAAATTATTTTTATTATTTATTTTTATTATTTATTTTATTATTATTTTACATGCTGATAAGCATTTTGTATTTTGAAAAGAGATTAAATGAGAAAGAATATGAATGGATATTCCATTTAATATTTTCTGTTCATTGGAAATTGGCAAATCTACTAGGAGGAATGGCTGCCTCAAATGGAAAATGTCATTTGTTAAAAAAGGACTATGCCACAAAATTGAGGAAAAATGCTGACAGCATTAGTCTGAATCTAAAAGTACTATTTTTCACAGATATACAATATTTTTCTAACTTCTTGAGTTTTATCAGTGCTGAACCTTATCTGAAATTTCAGAGAAAGATAAATGATTCTGTAAACATATCATCATTTAAATCGAAATAATTTAAAAGCAAGACATTTGGAATCTCTTCTATTCACCTAATAAAAGTAAAATCATTGGTTTCCCCCCACCCCTTTACTTCTAATAATTATGCTGAGATTAATAGCAGAAATAAAAAATGTGGAATTACTTCATTCCTTTAATTTTGGCATAATTTCACAGCCTTCTGTTTATTAGCTGTCCATCTCTTTGCCAAGCTAATCTCACTTCCTGGCTTGATCTGGTCCAGATCATCTGCGTGCTCTTTCCAGTAAATTTTGTGTATTTCCTGTCCCAATGATGACTGGTTCTTAATTGTTTCTGTGTTTATACATTCTACTAAGCTGTAATGAGCTTATGTGTTCAAAGAATTCAGCCAATTGTAGCTTATTCGGTAATTAATAATTAAACAAAATATGGTGTAGCAGAATTTGTGAAACTAATCTGAGAAACTATTTTCATTCTGGTTTTTCTATTTAAGTCTTATTTACCCTACTTGATTTCCACAATATGATCCAGGTTATCAATTATAGAATTTGTAGGAAGGATTATTTTTCCAAACACAAAAGAAGTAGGATACTTCAGACTAAACGGATCTGAACCAGCAAAAAATGAAGTGTTGGTTATTTTCTTGTAGATTATTTCTCCACTCAAGGCTGCCTCCTCAGAAACTATTTCCTGTACAAAAGAAAAAATATTGTCTGTTCTTCTATGGGAAGTACTAGGACAGATATTTAAGTAGGATGACAAAATGTACCGTGTGCTGCAACCCCTTAATTTGGAGATTGGTTCATCCAAATACAGATATATCTCCATAGATAGCAGATAAACAGTTGCATATGTGCATTTTTTTAATCTTTTCTAGATAGCAGATAAACAGTTGCATATGTGCATTTTTTTTAAACTTTTCTTTCCTTTTACAGTCCTTTTTTCAAATAGCCACTATTCCAGTCCCACTGGTACTTCACAACAGAAAGAAATGTGAAAGTATAATACTGTTCAGTAGAATAATATGTCAGTGGAATCACAAATTAGTAGGTGATATAATTATATAATCCTTTTTTTATATTGCCGCATTTTTCTTTGATGCCGTGCTAGATTTTATGGAAGTTTTGATGAATGACCTGCTTGAACAATTTTCCAAATACTGCTTCTCTGGAAAATGGCTACTGCTAATCTGTCTAAAAACGTGTCAGAGTCTTAGATTAGCATTTACCTTGATTAAATCCCTAGCTAGGGGATTTCAACTCTGGACATAGTTTCTTTGCAATGTTATGAACACTTAGATGAGAGTAAATCTCACTGAACCCCTTGGAGTTTATTTTATTTTTTTAATGTATAATTTGTCTTTTGCTTTTTCAGTCTATTCCTGCTCCTCAAAATCCTGTATTATAATACTGCAAGAATAAAAATGGCTTCCAGTTTAACGTACATTTTAGTTCCTTCTTTTGGGGCTTTTTTGAGCTGTACCTTCTTGCATTTCTGAGAACTGAAATTAATTCTTGCAGCGTACTTTACCAGTTCAATAAACATTATTTCTAGTTTCAAATGTGCAATTAATGTCACATTGTTATCCAGTTCTAGCATTTTTCTATGAATCAGATGTTAAGACAAAAATATCTGAAATACGTACCGTATAATGTTTGACATTAATAATACTTATTCCATCTAAATGACATCGAAGAGGCTTAAATAGATTTCAATGGCAATTCTTAGCAGTTCTCAGCAGTGTTCAGAAAAACTGAGTTAAAATGCAAGATAGTAGTTGGGATAAGCTATTATAGATGCGTATGATATTGGGGTGAATGATATGTTTATGTTGCCATGACAGCTATCTTGGCATTTTTGACTCTGGGGGCATGGACATTGGTTGTATACCTTAATCTTAATCTTACTTAATTAACAGCAAGAGTAGAGTTTTGCTTCATTTGATTTAATTGAATTGAATACAGTACTTTCTGAGGAAATCAGTGACTTTAAATATGCTTACCATTGGGTAGATTCCTCTAAATTAACAGTGTAGATATTGATCTTTATTGTGATGGCAGCCTTTATTCACAAGAATGACAACCAACTTTCTAGACTGGGAATTTTGTGTCAAGTGGGACCCGCATTGGAGAACACATGTCTTCTGCCATGTAAAAGCAAAGTCAAATATTCTACCCCTTCCCTGTCCTGGATAGAAAAAAACAAAAACAAAACCCATGTCCTATCTTTTTAAAATCAGAGATAGAACTATGGGTATATGTACAAAGAAATTAATGTGCATGAACCATGAAAAACTAGCAAATAACATGATAAATAGTTAAAATTACTGCACATTCTGAGGGAGGTTCGGAGGGGGTTCAGAGGATTTTGCTCCACGATCCAAGCTATGTCTGATAAATACATATGTTGCATCACATCTTAATTTATTTTATCTAGTGTACTTGAGTTCAATATGATTTATATCTCCATAGAGCCATAGTGACTATAAATACTCAAACTTTTAAAGTATACAATTATTGTTTATTTTTAAAGTATACAATTATTGTTTATTTTTATTTATTGATTTTCATGTTATGCTACCCAGTCTTGCAACTTTCAGCAATTTACACATGCAAAAAAGTTAAATATCCATGATATGATATGACAACTAGAATAAACTGAATATAAAATTAACTAACATACAATATAACAATAAAATTAACAAAGATTTTTTTTTTAAAAATGTAACAGTAGACATGCATAACTAGAAAAGTTTAAAATCTGAAAGTCAGCAAAGCAATCAAAGAGGACTAGCCTGATGTCCATGAAGAAATTGGTCACACGTTTTAGCTCTGGATCCGATTAACATTTGGCAGCATGCAGATACATTTTAAGAAGTTTTTTCTACTTTTAAGAAGTTTTTTCTCTCTCAAAGATCTATATAGATTTGGGAAGATGGTTTTGTAGGGATCTGTAAAGGGCTTTATAAGTTAAAATCGGAATTTTAAATATATCGGGTTGGACATGATTTTTTTTTCAAAGAGCATAATTTTTCCTTGGAAATTCATTAAACCCAATGAAATTTTAAGTCTGAGACATTATTATACAGCAATCCATCTTGTCATCTTTGGATCTTTTAGTTTAACTAATTTGCCTCTAGAGTTGTAATGTAAATTTGACAGTTATCTTTCCATGTTACCTTGCAACATTGCATATTTACAATTCAATGATTTTAAGATTTATTTAGTTTATAACATTTATGAATTTTATATAGCTTTCTTTTCCTATTTAAATAGGTTTTTTTAATTTATGTGTTTTGGTTATTTCTCAAGGGTGAGAAAGAAAGGCAAGCATCACTACTTACATATTTCAGTGCTCAGGTGAAGAGGTGGCAATATCATTAGTATTTCATTGTTTTGTTTTTATGTTTTTATTCCCAGAATAAAAGTCACTAGAGTATTGCATATCTGGCAAGTGGAGAAGACACTATGTGAGAGACCTCCTTAGAAATAAGATTATTACAACATAAACTACAAAGTTTCTGTCCCATGATGTGAAGGGCTAGAAGGCTTCTGGGAAAAGACATTCCAGCCTTTTGTATTATGTATTCAACCCTGATTGCTATGATCCTTCTTGCCTTAAACAGTATAATTTCTTAGTGTTGATACTATGTGAGTGCTAATGAACAACAAAAAAAAATTATGGAAATGAGCTGACATTTTATGTTATCTCCTTATAGAATGCTGCCTGTACACTCTGCAGATGAAAGATTTTTCAGTAATAGTATATGAATATAAACATAGTCCTCTACATCTATTGACTGATATTTTATAAATGTTTTAATTATATCTATTGGCTTCCTCAACATTCCTTCATTAAATAAATGTACAATTTAACAGCAACTAGAATGACTTTGATATTGGACTTGAAATATTTTTCCCAAATTTATAATTCTGCCCATCTTTACATAATACAGTATTCTTTTTGATCAAGAAGAGTTTCGGGGAAGAAACTCGTGTTTTCTACTGTAATAAGTTCATTTTCAGTATGTAAGATATTCATGACCAGTTTGGAAAAAACCATACAATTTTATTTCTTTGCATTCCAGTATCCAAAATATATTAAAAGTTTCATGCTTAGAAAGTATAGTTTAAGAAATGGTACTTGTTTATTGCCAGCCAAGTGTGATTATGCTTATTATGTGTTGAGTTGGTGTAAAAAAGGGTTGGAAAATATATTTACAGTAATGGTGCTTCCCAAGTTTATATCTGAAAGAAAACAGTGGTTCTGATGTGATGACTCTTCCCTGCCCTGCTGTGCTACATATCTTCCAGCTATGATGAGGCTTGTTGTAGCCTGAAGATGGGATGCAGGATTATCTTAATATAGCATCTGTTGAAATAGTGGGAAAGTCTGAAAATGTTGAATTTTGAATCCATAAGTGTTTCAAGGATCTGGAATGAATAGCTCTGTTTAGATTTGCATTCTGGAATTTAACAACAGTAAGTATCCAAATGTTAACCTTATATTATTTGCTTAGCAATCTTTGTTCTTGTTAGTTGCAAAGTCATGTCCACTATCACAACCCCATGGACAACATTCCTCCAAGTCTTCCTGTCCTCTACCATCTGCTGGCATCCATTAAAGTTCATGCCAACTTCTTCAGTTGACTCCATTCAGTCACCTCATTCTCTGTTGTCTCCTTTTCCTTTTGCCCTCAATCATTCCCAGCATTAGGCTCTTCTCCAGTGAGTCCTTCCTTCTCATTAGGTGACCAAAGTATTTGAGTTTTATCTTCAGGATCTGGCCTTCTAAAGAGCAGTCAGGGTTGATCTCCTCTAGGACTGACTGGTTTGTTCGCCTTGCAGTTCAAAGGACTTGCAGGAGTCTTCTCCAGCACCACAGTTCAAAGGCCTCAAATCTTTGCCACTCAGCCTTCCTTATGGTCCAACTTTCACAGTGAACTTGGGCACAGGTAAAAGTCAGACCAATTGCATTGTTTTTAGTTTACAAAGCAGCAAGGGTGTTCCTTTAACTCAAGATCTATCCTCTCCATTTTGCAATCCAACAGAGGACATATTAAACATTATATGTAGTAGAACATAGGGCTTTTTAAAAATGTAGCATAAATTGTAGGCTTTGTTAGATTATTGAATAAACTGTGGCTGTGGATTATGTATTGAATGGAAAGATAAGACATCTCAGGATGCATGGGAAGCCATGGCAGGAAATAGGTATTTATTTATTTACTTAACAAAACAAAATGGGAAAATAAATAATAGCTGAAATGAAAAAAGGAAAGAAAGACTGGAAAAACAAAACGAGAGAGAGAGAGAGAGAGAGATTTTCATCCATGAAGTAGAACATCTGAAAAAATAAATCAATTGCTACTAAAATGGCCTCCAGGCTCCTGACATGTACTAAGTCATTGAAAAAATTCAAGGAAACTGCTTCCCGAGGCTCCTGTAGGGAAGAGAGGAGATGCAACAATTCAAGCGGTTTGCTGGTCGGAGGACTAGAATCGCAACAAGTGGGCTGTGAAGAAACATAGGTCCTGACATCTGTTTAAATCACATAGAAGAGATGCTTCATTTTAAACACATAGTGAAATGCCCAGCTGGCTGGTTATCATCGCAGGTTGCAACTTATATTTCCTCAAGGAAGGGATAGCATACAACTGGATAATGTGATGCAATTCGCCTTCTTCTCCAAAAAGAGGGGTGAGAGAAAACAAAGAATCTCCCTCAAGATGGTATATCTGAACACAAATTATTTTTCTAAGATACATTGGAATCTACTAGGCTACAGCAATAAATTGTAGGTCTCCAGACATTTAACCCTGAATTCAGCTCTCAGTTGAATTTGATAGCAGATCACTAGACATTGCTTGGCAAGATAAATTTAGTCAAGAATGAAGGCATCACACAGTGGACAATTGTCCGTTCCAGAACAAAGGTGTCACAGACATATAGGTCTAGTTTCCAGAATTTAAACTCTAAATTTCTTTTCCTTTATCCTTCCACATTAACAGATACCTGGTGGGTTTGATGGTCTTGGAGGAGAGCTAAGATAAGTTGTGCATAACATCTCTCTCAAGCTAAACTAATCATTCCCACCTCACCAGCCTCAACTCTTGCAATAAAAATGAAATAGTAAACATATTAATAAAAATCTGAATTAAAAACTTAATTAAAATACCATTAAAAGTACATTGATAAAACAGATAGCACCCAATTGTATTCAAAAGCAGCAGCTAAAAATCTGACATTCTAAAATCCTGTCAGAATAATAAAGTATGCTTGCTTCCAGAAGGATAATAATATGAACTTACCAATTTGTAATACTAAAAAGGCAAGATTTAGTGGAAGCCGTATGGACAATAAACTGAGCCAGAGGTGCTCCAGATAATAAACTATACAGTACACTCTGTCTCTTCCTGGCTTCAGAAAGATAAGTGGAATGAAATAGAGACAATTACTATGGAAGTTCTCTATCTAACTGAGTTTAAGCGAGATGGCTACATGCTAGATTTCTAATCTTGTAGAAGACAATTACTCAGTATACTACTCTTTCTGTCTTCTGGATTTCTCTTCCAGGAGGAATATGAATGTGATCCTGCCTCAACTTATTTTCTTTTCTCTGATCCTTCTGTTTGTCAACTTTGTCCATATTGGAGACTTTCAAATGGGATATTAAGTTAGGAGCAAAATGTTTGGAATACAACTTTCTGGAATAGCAGTACATTACTGTTTATGACCAAAAGTCAGAGGTTTTTATTTCTGTGTCTCTGAGGCTGACAATGTCCAACATGAGTTAGTTTTAGAGAAATAATTCTGACCACCAATGTAGCTTGCTAAAAGAAGCCACGTTAATGTCACATAACATTATATGGAAGAGTCTGTTGGGGGGGTGTTGTGTTTAAAAAGGCAAATTATTTCCCTTCTTCTTCCATGCGCTAATTCAATGTTTCTCATCTTTTGCAACTTTTAAGATGCATGGATTTCAACTTCCAGAATTCCCCAGAAACATGCTGGCTGGGGAATTCTGGGAGTTGCGGTCCACACATCTCAGAGTTGCTAAGGTTGAGAATCACTGCTCTAATTGTGCTTAGCGTTCTCAGAGAAATTGTAACCTTGCTTAATCAGAATCACTGTGGCGTAAGGCCTTGTACTTGCTGCCCTCCTATCTTGTTAACTGTTAAAAAAAAGATTTCCCAAGTTAAGCCTGCTTGCCCTTGAAATAAATTTACCTCCACTTCTACTCATCCTTCTTTAACCTACAGTCAGTCTTTCTTACCACACACTGGAGCTATGCCGTGAAAGTGGAGTTTCAGGCAAGCAGTGGCTGCTTCCAAGACCTTTGTGATTCACAAATATAATATGACTATGCATAGTTGATTGCAGTGACTGTTCAAAGTTACAACAGCACTGAACAAATGACTTATAACTGTTTTCCACATTATAACCATTGCAGCATCCCTATGGTCACGTAGACATTTGGCCTGTATTTATGATACATGTATTTATGACAGTTGCAATGTTCTGGAATCCCATGATTATTTTTTGCAACTTATTGACAAGCAAAGTCAATGGGGAAGCCAGAGTCACTTAACAACTGTATTACTAACTTAACAACTGCAGTGATTCACTTAACATCTATGGCAAGAAAAGTCATAAAATGGGACAAAATTCACTTAACAATTGTCTTGCTTAGCAATGGAAATGTTGGACTCTATTGTGGTCGTGAGGACTACCTGTAGTGCTTGTTGTTGGCAATCATTACCCCTCTTTTATTAAAAGTTGCAGCCTAGGGGACAGTTAAAGAAAACCGTGCAGTATGTTTGTCAAAACAGTGTAATTTAGAAAAGTGTATTTATAAAACTTGGTTCTGGGTACATCTCACCAGATATCCCACAATTGAATACTATCATTCCAAGTACATCCCAAGATATTGACTAAAATATCTTGTGCAGCAAGACTAACCTCAGTATTTCAATGCATATTGTATGTATGTATGTATGTATGTATGTAATATATTCATCAGATTTATAGTTTATGATTTTGATGATTGGATTAGAGAAATAGATGTGTTGTAACCATAAAGTAAGAGGTAAATTTAAAATTGTACATTTTGTTTACTTGCAATTATTTTTCTTTTACTTTTTTCTTTCTTGCAATATTAATATCTTAAAAATATTTTTCTTTCTTTTTTTCCTACAATACATTAATTTGTATTAGTTTTTTTTTAATTTTCTTTTTAAAAATATTTTATACTAATATAACTCTGTAATTCTATAAGTCCAGTTAAATACAATGAACGTAAATAAGCTCACAAGAGGGAAGACTTTACATGTAATGCAAACAGAGGATTTTTTATTAGGGGGAATCCCCAGGTAACCAAGTTTGAAGGGCTCTCTTGAAAGGGTTGGAGCGAACTTCTTTCGGATGGGCTGATGTTCCAGAGGGCAGATGCCCCAGCAAAAAATACTCCTCTCCAAGGTCCCATCAAACGGAACTGTCTTGCAAACTACACCTGCTGTATGTCCCTTTTGTTAGTTCTGATGCGATGGGGTAGATGTAATCGGAAAGGTTTTGTTACTCTGTCAAAGGAAACACTTCTATTTTAGCAATCTCCTGTTGTGTAAATAATATTTTACTTACATGAATGAGACAAAATACAATTTTATTCATTTATTCATTCACTCATCACAATTTTACACAGCCCATCTCAGCTAAAGGACCCTTGGCAGTTTACAACAAGTTTTGAAAGGTTATTTGTTAAATGTATATCCTGCTTTTGTTCAACAGTTCAAATTGTTGCATTTGTTTTATTTAGGAAGTTAGTAAATGTTACCTGACCCCAGCCATTATGGGAAAGTGCACAGTCTGTTTAAATAAGACTGATACATCCTGAATTTCAGCTGAATACAAGTCAAACAAAGGCAAAAACCTGTCATAAAAATATGGAACAGGATCAAAAGCCACCTGATATACATTTATGAATCATTGACAGGCATCCATTTTATGTTTATGACAAAAGAGTCTGTGCCATTTGTTGTTCAATATGATAACCTGTTATAGTTGCAACCCTTTCCGTTAGAAATACATGAATGGCCTTAATATAAGATCAGAATCTGTTTGCTAGAATCATTTTAATTAGGAGGGAGGGGAGATGCCAACTTCCATTTGTGCTAGTGTAATTCAATATTGAACTGAAGTAGAACTTTACAAGAGATTTCAACGGCAAATATGAGTGAACATTTTCACTGTTTTCCTGGTAGCTGAATTTATTGCCTACGTAGGGATGGGGCAAAAGCAGATGGTTAGAGGCAAGTAAACATAGCCATGAGTTAGTTGACCGGATTACTGTTAATAGGGATATCTAGCTCTCCCTTGGGTTTGTCAGCCAAGTTATTTGCGGTTGCTTTTTTATAGCTGCACATTAAGAAGCAACAGAAGAAAGCTTGCTACCACACAGACTTCTTCAGACCTTTATTGCTCAGTTTGTTTATGGTACTGCATTTGAGCATATCCATCTGATTCCTAAACTATTAAATGAACTGTTGAATATGGGCCAAGGAGAATTTATTTTTGGATCAGTTGTTTGATGGTGTCATCTCTTGACAACATTGGAGGTTAGATTATTATACTTGAAAATTTGAGTTCATCCTGCTTTTGCTGTCACAAAACCCTACACAACCTAGAGCAACAAAAAACTATTTATTTAGAGTCTTAAATGAAAATAGCATATTTTTTTTAGAAATAGGAGCCACATATTTTAAGGCAGAAGCTATTATTATCCTTCATCCTCATAGGCTTCAGGGTCTCTAAGACTAAAACACACTAAGGAGTCAATCAGTCCTTTATTATAATCAACAGCCAGTGTTCCACATGCTGAGTAGATCATCAGTTTTCAAGATAGAGGAAGCCAAATTATCATGGTATATGACAGTAGTGGCGAACCTTTTACTTACCGAGTGCCAAAAAGTACGTGCTTTGTGCATGCCATCTGAACCTGCGTGCGGCTCCTACATGTGCACTGCACGTGCAACCGCACCATCTGCACATGCAAGCAACTTTTGCACGTGCAATGCACATGCACGGCATGCAGGCACTCACACACACGAGCAATCACGTGTGCATGCGCAGATGAACTCCGAAGACCAGTTGGATTTCCTGCTGCATTCGCATGCATATACAGCCAAGGCCCGAAGACCAGCTGGGTCTCTGCAATCGGGCATGCGTGCATACGCAATTGTATGTGGATGCTTATCTGGAGGTAAGTTGGCCAATAGTTTGTGTGCCCAGCAAGATGGCTCTGTGTGCCACCTGTGGCACCCGTGCCATAGGTTCGCCATCACGGGTATATGGGAAAGACAGTGGAGACAGGAGGAAGAGCCATAGACTAGTTAACTGACATGCAGAGATTATTAGGTGACTGGAAGCCAAAACATAAGAAGAATGGTTGAAGGAATTGGATATGTCTAGTATAGTGAAAAGAAGGACTAGGGGTGACATGACAGCAGTGCTCCAATATCTCAAGGGCTGCCACAAAAAAGAGATCAACCTATTCTCCAAAGCACCTGAAGGCAGAACAAGAAGCAATGGATGGAAACCAATCAAAGAGAGAATCAACCTAGAACTAAGGAGACATTTCCTGACAGTGAGAACAATCGATTAGTGGAACGGCCTGCCTGCAAAAGTTGTGGGTTCTCCAACACTGGAGGTTTTTAAGAAGAAATTGGACATCCATTTGTCTGAAATGGTATAGGATATCCCGCTTGAGCAGCGGGTTGGACTAGATAGAAGACCTTCAATGTCCCTTCCAACTCTGTTATTCTGCCCTTCTCTTATTCTGTTATCGCAGCAGGCATTTTGAAAAGAGACTTAGGAAGCATCTCAGAAAGGATATAAGTCCAGTTAAATACAGTGAATTTGCTAGAAAGTAAAATTAAAACAATTTGCTAGAAAGTAAATGAAATGAAGTAAATGAATTTGCTAGAAAGTAAAATTAAAACAAGTGTTCTCAGAACAACTAAGATTCTGTTGCTGTTACTTGCAATAAGGACAGTATACTCTTAGATTTGCTTCTTGTCTGGACTACCTTAAAGGGCTGACAGGAAAAGAACTTGAGTTTATGCTGCAAGGAAGGAACTGGTTTTCAACCTAAATAATAATGTTCACTGATACATTGTTAGATGTTCTCTGTATACTGTAAAGAGATTATCTCCTTCTGTAGCTAATTTGGCTCCATATCATGAAGGACTATATAAAAGTAATATCCAGGTCATAAAGTCTGATGTCATGAGACCACATCACTTAGCAATGGCTATACCATCAGTCCGAGTTGTCATCAAATCCCCAGGACTGCTCTGGTCATTAAGCAGGAAGGGGTAGGAGTTTAACTCACAGAGAGTCCATAGCACTTGCTATGTAGTGCAGGCAGGTATGGGAATCTCATATTTCATAGCAATGATCCTTAGAAGGAAAAGCAGCAAGAGCAACTTGCGTCCTTCCCTGCCAGCTTCTACATTGGCTTGGACATAACCCAAGGACTACCTGTTTTGGAATGTGCATATACTGTATATGCAGTAGAGGTGCTACATATTTCAGTGGGCGGCTCTATGCTGCAAATATATGCCATCACGTATTGCAGAGAAGTAGAGAGACGACCTTAATGAAGGAATGCAAGACATTTCGGAAGAAGAAGGCATGAGAAAGAAATGCAAAGTCCGTGTGGTATAAGAGGGTTAGGGCAGAGGAGAAATTCTGGCAAACTTTCAGGTTTCTGTTTTTATTCCTTATTATAGTAGAGTTCCAAGAGAGGCTGTGTTATCTGTTCTGGGCCCTGGCTTGCTTCAAAGGACTGGAACATATTCATCTGCATGTTCATCAACATAAGGGTGGGAGGAGAGAGGTTAACTCCAAAATAGCTCAAATAAATACTTTTTATAAAGGAATGAATAAAGCATGCTCAAATCATGTTCAGGAAAGACTTATTTTTATGATTCATTAGAAGAACAAGATCACACAACTTCACTGATCATACCCATTTGACAGCGCAATGTTAAGAAGTATAGAACTATCTTGCCAGTGCCAAAATAAGTGAGCAACATTCATGACGGTACTTTGATTTTATTTGGATTTATTGACTACTTCACAGAATTCAGTAAATTTCCAAGGGATTTGCATTCTACTTAATCAAAATTAGTTCTGTTACACATTATTCATTATTCATCAGCCTTGCTCTTGCATCAAAAGAAAATAAAAGGATAAAGGGGATAGTAAATGAGAATTGTCTCTAATAATTAGGAGAAGTCTCTCTCTAAACAACTTTGAAGTAGAAGGTTTCCACATCTGCAATCTTAAATTGTTGTAATGATTGAAAGAGCCCTCCTCCCAACTGTAAGAATTACAGTGCTCCTAAATGTAATTAATTTAGAATAAAAATGCAGAAGGTTGTATTTTTTTAGGTTACCAGAAGTCCTGGCAACTATAAAGGAATTAATCCTCTCCATCACTATATCATTTAGATCAGATTAGCTACTACAGATCAGAAAAGCAGAATTTATTTATTTGTTTGTTGTTTAAAACATTTTATAGCCCATTACTTTAACCAACTCTGGGTGGCTCCTAATTAAAAGTTAAAACAATAAAACCATATTAAAACTATTAAACTAAATGCTTTAAAATATTAAAAACAACAAACATCTGACACTAAGTCAAACTTCTAATGTGTAGTTATCTAATCTTATCCCAGCACTTGGGGGGAAAAACTGGGTCTCCAAAGTATCTACGGAGATTCTCAGTCATCCAGGTCATGGTTGTCCCAAGGGTGCTTTTTTTCAGGAGGCAGCTGGACTTCCTTGGTTTTTCTTTGAAGGCATTTCGCTTCTCACCCAAGAAGCTTCTTCAGCTCTGATTGTTGCAAGAAATCAATGACCTTTTTCTTGTAACTACTGGTGGGATCTCTCTTCAGAGTCTCATATGTGGCAGTGTCCTTCAGAAGACTGTTCATCTTGGCCTTGTAGTCATCTATGTTCAGGATGACCATGCATCTTCCTTTATCAGCTGGCAGGATGGTGGTATTTGAGTCGTTGTG